>OY759221.1:18900026-19140026 GCA_963662175.1 Aradus depressus
TACTGGGTTATGAAAGTAATGAGTTGGCGTCATTGGTATTTTTTTGTTTCATTGTACAATTCTGAGTGTGACCATCTTATACCCAGTAATAACTACCAGTAATTTGAGTATGGGGAGGGGGAGAGAGAGTGATCTGTAAGCATGTATAAGAAAGTCCTGTAATAGCCACATCACATATATTTATTTTTCTTTGAGGCGCTATAACTTTCATCGTATTGGTCCTGTCACAAATCTGAGGACACATTAGCTTTTGGAAATTTAATAAGGAATATTTTCGGTAAAAAACAATTTTTCGATAGGAACCGTTTTCAGGTAAATCAAGAAAATGTCTAAAAATATATGTTTCAATACAACATTTTCTATTTCAAAAACCGGACGACCTGCGAAAAATCGTATTTTACATAATATGTATCTTTCACTTTCGTAATAAAAAAATTAAATAGGAACAAATTCAAATGTAATTCCATAGAAGGACATCTGTCAAAACTTGTTTCTGGCAGCTTTACCTCTCTTGTTGTTGCCTAAAAATGGGGGGGAAAAAGATTTAATTTATTTGGCATAATAAAAATCTGGTTTATTCATTTCCAAAAGGGGAAAAAATTAATATTTATAAAAAAGATATATAATTCTAAATACAAAATAAATAATGCTTTAAAATATTTATGAATAAAAGGCACTTAGGAATGAGGTTTATAGGTGTTGATGGAGGAATAAATTGTGGTGTAACAAGTCCATTTGGACAAGAACCCTTTTTTCGGGAGAGAAATATGGTCTCTGGGCTAAAAGCAGAGTGTAAATTGAGGGGGAAAAATGAAAGAAAAAGCCAAAAAAAAAAAAACACAATACAATAGGAATGGGCAATATTAGGAAGAATGGGATGGGACGGAGCGAATGTTTTCACATTCAGCTAAGGAATACAATATTAATTTCATGAATGGGTGTCAAAATAAAAAAATAAAAAAGTGGGCGGAAATCATCGGCAAAATACTTCCCCAGAATGAATTAATCAAGTATATTTTCGCTCACTCTATAAAGCCAGTCGACCTTCTGTATATCAAATAAAATTTGATTTACATGAGATAAATTCAGTACATCAGCCTTCTGCCGATTCCGCTGAAAATTAATTATTAGATATTTTTGTGTTAAGCCTCCCCAGAGTCCTCCCCTTAGGCGATTTGGCTGAAAACCGATAGGTGTTTTTATTAGAGGGTTCCAGATTCACATATAAAATTTTGTGCCGATACATTTGTTCCATCGGGAGTTATCGTGTTCACAGACACATATAGACATTTTCTTTTCTATTTTGGAATCTGGAGGTTGGAAAATATGAAATACCGTTGAAAACTCCGCATGAATTTTTTACTGATTATTTAACTTCTCCTATACCCTACTTCGTACAGCTGGGGTAATAAAGAGAATAAAATATATGTGATTTGGCCATAACTGAAATTTCTTTTTTAATGATCTTTATACAAATTTATTTAATTATTAGAGTTATTGGGCGTAGAAAAATCACTCTCAGAAATACACTTTACAATGAAAACAGCTGAGAGTGATCTGTGAAAACGTGATTGGTTTAAGGAAGTCCTATTGTGGCATATGTAGGGATCTATCGATACAAGTAAATACAAGTAAAGTATCGATACTTTTAGTCGATACCATGTAGGTATCGAATAAATATTACTTGTATCGAATCGAAGTACTCGTTTCAAATTTCAACACTTTTTTCAATTCATCAAAATCGTTCACCGTTTATTTTCCCCGTGGCCCCACTAAAATCTCATCTTTTGGAACAATGGGATGAAATGAAATGCGTATTCACACTCTTGTACAAACAGGCATTAACGTTTCTTGTGGTTGTGGGATCATCAGTGCCCTGTGAAAGGCTATTTTCTAAGTCTGGAGGGATAATTTCTACAAATAGAAAGAGATTTTCAGCTAAGCATCTGCAAAAACTATTATTTTTAGGGTGCCTTTCAATAATTATTTCAATAATTGTACGTACATATATTCTTTCCTTGTTTTGTTCAACTTTGTAATAATTGTAATTTATTTTTAATAATATAGTTTGTTTTGTCTCCACTACTTTTATCTCTTTAGTTAGAAGGATAAATTGTATGTTTATTTTATAAGGCTTTTTAATATTTTCATTCAGTATGTTTTGCCAAGAGAAATTGTTCTTTTAATTTTAATAACTTTTAATAATATCATTTTATCTTTTCGATTTGATTTATTTGTTTTTATGCCCACTTACAATATTTCATTTATACCTTTCAAATTTTATTGTTTTTTATTATTAATATGTGTAGATATGTTTTTAAATTAATTATAAAAAGAACCCGATTCTATCGATGCGGTTATTATTAATATATAAATATATATATTATATATCGAAAGTTTTAATCGATAATGAGTAAAAATATCGACACTTTGTGGTATCAATTGAACCCTAGGCATAGGGTCCTATTATTTTACAAGGTTTGATCATGAAAAAGTGCTACACTTTCTTCTCTACTCATTACCATAACGCTGTACAGCGATTAGAACGAAATAGGTGTTCTCTGTTAAATCTGCGTCTACATCCCCAGTCCAACCTGTTCAGCAGACCTAACCCTGTTTTTGCAGTACAAGGTTCGTGTTGCCTAACACACAGCTGCCCTTTACAACACAATATCCAAGAACACTGGATATATGCCACACATTGTTATAACAACTCCCCCAATTGGTTCTCAGGACAATTGTTATAATTGTTAATGTCAATGACCATTGACATGAAAAGATCCTCAGTGACATGATGATTACTCGAATTCTTTTCTAATAAAGTAATAACAGGTTGTCTATTCTTTGAACTAATAAGTGCTTGGCACTATTTCAACTTATCAATGAAAATTGAATTTCATAAGCCGGCAATGCCAGTTCCTTCTAAACGATTACATATATGTAATTACATTACATATATGTAATCGTATTTACATATAATGTAATTACATATATGTATATATACGAAACATCGTCGTCGATCACTGGCAATGTACTTCCCTTAGCGTGAATTAATCAACTACGTTTTTGCTCACCCTCTGGAACTGATTTAGCGATCTGGTTCAAAATGAATAGTTAGTTACTACGATTTGGCTGTAAATTAAGTCTGTATCGTCCTCATGGAGTTCTAGATTGATGTTGTCGATATATAGGCCTACCTGTTAAATAACGCCTCGGCCGGGTTTCGAATCTGCGATCTTGAGCTTACAAAGTAAGCATGCTACCTCTGGTAAGTTTTGCAATAACAAAAGAAAGTATCGTTGCTAATATCTCAATCTCTTAAGGGTTTTATGGGGTTTTCATATTTACATATAAAATTTAGTGTCGATACATTTTTTACAACGGCATTTATTATACTTTTTGAGTTCAGCCCCCCTCTGATCCCCTTCTATGTAAATATGAAAACCCCATAAAACCCTTAAGAGATTGAGATATTGTGCAACGATACTTTCTTTCGTTATTGCAAAACTTCCCTTGTGAGCTCAAGATCGCGGATTCGAAACCCGCCCAAGGCGTTATTCAACACGTCATCCTATATATCGACACCATGAATCTAGAACCCCATGGGAACGTATACACACATAATTTACAGCCAAGTCGGCCGGGAAAGAGAAGGGGGATCTGAGGGGGGCTGAATTCAAAAATTCTAATAAATGCCGTTGTAAAAAATGTATCGACACAACATTTTATATTTACCGGCAGATTTGGCTGTAAATTAAGTATCGTCCTCATGGGTTGTCTATATATTTATTCTATTGGGAGTTCACAGTGAGGCAGACAGAAAATTTTCTTTATATTTTTGGATTCAGGGGGTCGGAAACAACCACGAATTTCTGACTTCCCCTATATGTCTGGGGTCGTAAAACGTATAGCACACATTTTTAAAATGACCCAAAATTTAGTATGGATAGATAAGTCCCTTTATGAATCAACAATTAGTATTGGAGGGAGAGCAAAAACTTCATTGATTAATTCGTGCTGGGTAAGTATATTGTCTGTGATTCATCTACGATTTTTTTGTGCTGGCAATGTACAATGTAGTCTATATGGTGAAGTGGATAGTATAAGTGGCTAGGTGAACCGTGCAAAAACGGCCAAGAGCTCCTCGAAGTGTGGAGAGGGTGGGGGTTAGATGGAGGGAGGGAAAGGTAACAAAGGAATGCAATGGAAAGAATGGTATATAGAGAGGTGGGGTGGATAAAGGTGCGCGCGCAGATTAGGGGACCGCTCAATGACGCTCCCTTACTCAATGGAACATCTCGTCCCACTCTAGCCACTCGGATGAACGAGCAGCCTCGTGACCGTCAGCCGGATGAATGATGTCCGCAACTTGGACAACGAGTTTCGTAATGTGCGCAACGAAAACTCATTTTTTCGTTCGCGAGGATGATATATTTATGATAATGTTGATAGAAAATCACTAGCTAGAAATTTTATAAAAAATAATTGTTTTGTTTTTCCAATAGAACCGATAAGTGCACCTAGGGACCTAACCTTTCATGCTCTTAACCATTTCCTAGCAGCTCTGGACTTCCTCCTTACGTTTGCATCTAGTCTTTGCTGGATCTGAAAATACCAGTAGTTTCCTTGTAGTCTTCTTAAAATTTTCCTCTACCATCATACTTTATTGAAATTGTGGAATCTCGCTCGAGCATATCCCGGACATCTATTCAGGAAGTTAGTTAGTCATTATGAGTCATGCCCGGGCTTTAACTACAAGGTCATATCGCCTACTACTTCGTCACGCTGGTGGACATGAGCTCGACTCTACTATGGGACTCTAAATTTTTATTATAATAATTTATTCACCAGTAGGGGTCTTTAACGAGTAACTGACAATACAGGCCCGGGACCATCGCTAAACATCCCATCCGAAGCGTCCCTTATCACCTCCCAGAAAAAAAAAACCTTGGGCCTCGGCCGGGTTTCGAACCCGCAATCTTAAGTTCAGTAAGCAAGCACACATACCACTGAGCTACCGGCGCAGTTATTAGCGTTTTTGTGATAAGAATCCTCCTCGAATCCTCTCCCTTTTTTATCTTTGTTCGATTAATATATACTGGATGGGCCATCCAATTCTCTTATCTCTTCCCTGGAAGCGCTGGGCATACCTTGTTATCAAAGTTAGTTATCAAAAATTATTTTAATTAAATTAAAAAATGTATATACTGTATTTATTAATATTATTTTCGTACTCATATTTTCAAATATTTATTTAGTCATTCCATTTTATTTTTTAGTACTATTGTTAATTCTAATTACTTGAGTAGGTCAGACTATAAGAGTTAATATCTCTTTATGTACCTAATTTATAAGCTATCTTAATGTATACATACTTATGTCGTATACTATTACCATATTATTATTTAACGGATATAAATATTATTATCTAGTGGTATTATCCTGAAGGACCTAGTCTTTCAGTTTCCTTAGCGAATCTAAGAATAGTCCCGTGGTCCAATCTTCTAAAACCTTCCTACATGATCACATCTCTACCCAAAATGTGGACTCTCATCTGAGAATATGCTGGGCGACCACAGTAAGTGAGCTGCCACATCTGTCACAGGTGGGTCTGGCCTTGATTCCTGTAATCTGTAAGGATTGAACGGACCGTATCCTACGGGGATACCAAGCTTAGTGATACGATAACCAAGAATACATTTCTTACCATTATACAATTTTTTTTTACCTTTCTGTACATATTAATTACAATAGTTACATACGTTAATTTACAAAAAAGGTTGCATGTGTCTTCTTCTAAAGAAGGGATGTGTAAGTGTCCCGAAATATTGTCAGAAAAAAGAAAAAAGAAGACACCTCTGGAAGAAATGCCGGAAAAAAACAATAATTCAATATCTCAGAGAAGTTTAAGAAACACAAATCTTATTTCATACTAGCAATAATACCCGGCGTTGCCCGGGGAACTTTGACTTTTCTCCCAATATCTCCTATAAGGCTATTCAGTTCCTCGACAGTACATTCATGATGTTATAATTTTAAATTATTCATACGGAATAAGGCTTATAGTCCATCAACTGTAGTAACGCTAGCTTTGGAGCTAAAACTAATTTATTCAAAAAGATTTCTCATTAATCGTTGCAATGGTTTTCGAGTTACAAAGATTGCGTGAGTGGATGCTGGAATGGACCAGGGGTTGATTAAAAAATATACCTTAACCTTCCGGTAGATAAAACTTATCTATTTAAAAAGATTCCTCATTAATCATTGCAGTGGTTTTTGAGTTACAAAGATTGCGTGGGTGGATGCTGGGATGGACCAGATATTGAGGTACTAATACGCCTATAACCTTCCACAGACGATGACGAACAAAAAAAAAATAAATTAATACCATCAAGCCGTTCGTGAGTTATAGCGGTACAACACACAGACATTTTCAGCTTTATATATATATGATAAAATATATTTTTCAGTTTTCTTTACAACTATTACTTGTAATTTTGGATTAGGTCATAAACATAATTGGTATCTTGTAAAATGTACTTAGGCCCCGGAGTAAAGTGGTCTCAATTTTGGTCTTATTTAGACCAAAATCTGAGTTAGCATATATGACCCTTTCATTCCAAATTTCAAGTTCACACGCACAGACGCATCGCGAAAATGGTCAAAACGTATTCAGAGGACCTTGAAACGTGAAAATCCGTTGAAACCTCGATCTCGGATTTTCATACGAATACAATACTTCTTTATACAATGGGTATAAGTAAATAAAAAAAAAGTAATAACGAAAGTTAATAATACTCCAAAAAAATATATAGGTATTACTTCTGACAGAATTTTTATTGAGAATGAAGGAAAATTTCAATCTCGAACAACCTCGGAAAATGGAGAAATTATTTTCAGGAAATTGGTGCTTGCCCCCCGAGGGCCTCGTTTCAAAATAAATGTTTCACCCCTACCCCCTTCCACTAATTTATCTCAACCCTCTTAAGCCCCCCCCCCCCCCCCCCCTCGCTCTCCTTAAATTTTATATTATTTTAGCCTGAGAAATTATTTATTATATTGTTCTAAAATTTCAAAATGACAAATGTTAGGCATCAACAGCGGCAGATTGATAAAACAGGTTACTATCTTAGTGAAGTAAGATTTTTTACTTTCCCTAAAAATAAATGTCGTAATCAAATATAGATATTTCACATATAAAATCGGATAAGGACGACACTTATTAATTTTCTGCGGATCGGTGGAAAAAAACGGGGGGATAAGAGGGAGGGCTCAACTGAAAAACCCCAATAACACATGTATCAACATGAAATTTTATATTTTTATTTAAACCACATGTTGCGTCCTTTTATAATTGGCCTTAAGTACCCCCGAGATGATCAATAAAATTGACAATTGCAATGGTCAATGATCCATTGATGGGACTAATTGATCGTCTAGGAGGCAATTGACGCGATTGTCAATAAAATGACGGCGATTAATAGAAATTTTGATTGAAGGTCATTGATAAGAGCAATTGATGGCAGCGATTGATAGTGTAACTAACAAATTGACAATCGTTCCGTCAGTTGTTCGCCAGACAGCAAAGATGAGTGTCGTTTCTGATGATGTGGTTTCGTTCGAAGAAAGAGACTTTGTTTTGCTATTAATATCTGAGAAACGTCTCTTTCTATTTTTTTTCTTCCGAGTGCAGAGGGCTAGAGTTAATGCAAGAAATCCCATGTCTGTGTTCGAGAGCATTTTAAAATAAAATAAAAAAATGTAATTTTAATAATCCACAAATAAAAATATCAGCGAGAACACTATGATGAGTGACACTATGATGAACACTACGTCAAAACAGAACAATTGAAGGTGAACACAGAAACTAGAATTGATGTGATTATTGAAGTTCGATCAATCGCGCCTTCCATTGAAACTGTCAATTGCAATTGTTAATTTCAATTGATCGTCTCTGGGGCACTTTAGATCTACAGATTATTAGCTAAACTAATTAAATTAGTGTACTCATCTCCCGTCTAGAGTGTGCACTATAACTGTCTAGTTTAGTTTCATATCTCTTCTTCAACTAGCTAGGGCGCCGGTAGCTCAGTGGTATGCGTGCTTGTCTGCTAAGCTCAAGATCGTGAGTTCGTAACCCGACCGAGGCCCTTAGTTTATTTTATCTGGGAGGTAAAATAATCTTAAGCACGCCATCCTTCGGATGGGACGTTAAGCGATGGTCCCGAGCCTGTACGATGTCAGGTACTCGTTAAAGACCCCTACCCTAGGTGAATAAAAATTTAGGGCAGGCAAAATTTAGGACTCCCATAGTAGAGTCGGGCTCATGTCCACCAGAGTGACGAAAGAGCGCTCTGGTAGTAGGCGATATGACCTCGTAGTTAAAGCCCGGGCATGAGTCATAAAACCAAACCAAATCAAACTAGCTTCCAGGGAAGTAGGTTCCCATTCCTAGTTACGTGTTTTATTTTCAAGCTTCCATTTAGTTTACCATTTCCGCCTCCTGCTGCACCCAGACGTATCAGTAAAAAGACGACATGGCTATAGTCAGACAGACATGACGAACTCTAAGAAAGCCGTCCATGCTCTGAACAGCCTGTGCGACTGACCTTCAATCATCTAATGAAAACCTTTGACGTGAATTTTATCACGAGGATCTTAGGTAGAATATATCACCTTAGTACGTAGGATATATGATCTGATTCCGCTTGGCGAGAGTACTAAATAGCTCATCTGTAACGTGATGCATGGAGATGAGATGAAGTTGAGGAGCACTCAAGTCGATATTGGAACACATCAGAGCCAGCTAAACAACTATCACTTGCACACAGTCTGAATGAAGTTACATTAGAAATCAGCATCAACCGAAGAAAAAAATCAATTCAGTAGCTTGAAAAAAAATTTTTTAAAAAGTCCCCAGTACGAATTAATCAATTACGTTTTCGCTCTCCCTCAAAAGTTAATCAACTGTTTGAGCTAAAAGTAAATCTGACTTCTTACATAGTGACTTTCGAGAGGGCGCTGGTAGCTGAGTGGTATGCGTGCTTGACTTCTGAGCTCAAGAACGTGAGTTCGTAACCCGACCGAGGCCCTTAGTTTATTTTATCTGGGAGGTAAAATAAACTTAAGCACACCGTCCTTCGGATGGGACGTTAAGCGATGGTCCCGAGCCTGTACGATGTCAGGTACTCGTTAAAGACCCCTTACCCTAGGTGAATAAAAATTTAGGGTAGGCAAAATGTAGGACTCCCACAGTAGAGTCGGTTTCAAGTCCTGGTTCCAGAGAGTGAGCAAAAAGGTAGTTCATAAATTCGCACTGGGGGAAGTACAATGCTGGTGATTCATCAGCGAATTTGTAGTTTTGAAAGCGAAAAGTGAAACTAACTCGAATTTTGTATGCTATTGTTTGACCCCTTAATCTATTTTAAACCTGTATGGATTATATATTCTTTATTTTCCTTTGACCCAATTTTTTTTTTGCAGAATGCTTCTTCACTCCCTATTTTTCTCACTTTTCTCTTATATAATACAGTCTATAATAATAGAGAGATTTATTGCATCTACGACATTAGAAAGTTGCGTAGGAAAAAAATATATGAGTCTAGGTATAATAACAATATTCTAGATTATAGGAAGGCAGTTACTAAAATTATAAAGAGAATGATCGCAGGAAATGGGTCTTAAACTTCCTCAACTATAGGAAGTGTTCCTTGAAAAAAAGCCTTGAGCTCGCTGTCCTTCGGATGGGACGTAAAACGAAGGTCCCGAGCCTTTACGATCAGCTAACCGTTAAAGACCTTTATCCAATGTGAATAGACCAGGTTAGGCAACATTTAGAACTCCCTCAGTAGAGCCGGACTCATGGTGCCGAAAGAGCGTTCTAGTAGTAGGCGGTATGACCTAGTAGTTAAAAGCCCGGGCTTGAGTCACAATAACTAACTATATACTCTAAACCCCCTTCTCTTCGACCGATCATCATCATCATCGGCGCTACAGCCCATAAGAGCCTTGGCCTCCTCCAGGAAATGTCCCAGGGGCAGTCTCCACCAGCCCACCGCACCAAACCGTCTTGCGTCTTTATTCACGGTCTCCAGCCATCTTCTCCTAACCTCCGGTGTCCATTCAAGAGTTTCCTAGGTATAAGATGCTCGACCGATCGTCCAATCGATTCAACTGAAAATTAATAGCTGATGTCCTGGCGTTTGGACATAATGAGGATACATTCACTATAAACGGCAGTTATTAGAGTTTTTATGTAAACTTGCCCCCTAATCACATTTTCTCCCTTAGGTCTATTTGACTGAAAATTAATAGGTGTCGTCCATATAGGGTTCTGGAAAAACGTATTTATACGTATTTTTAATATTTTTGGAATAGAAGTCGGAAAGAGAAATTACCTAACAATTGAGGGGCTGATATCAAAAACCACCTTAGTCCAAATTTATCAAAATTGAGATTTGAGCGCATTCTGTTTATAGATGATGGAACTCACAATCACATGGTATTTGTTTCGCCAAAATCAACCCTAGTCCTATGATACAGAGCTTGAAAAAAGTAGTTCTGTCAAAAACAACCTTAGTCCTGGACATGGGTTGTTTTTGACAGAAAGTTTTCATTGTTTGTAACCAGCTTTTTGTAACCTTCCTAATTTTTTTTTCATTAATCATTATTTAAGTGTTGTTTTTACTTGCAATCATTAATATGGAAGAAAGGTGGCCTAGAAAAATAATAAAAAAGCCTAGGAAGGCAGACAATATAAAAAACAAAAAAGTTGCAAACAATAAAATATTGGGTAGAGGTAGTGATATTTATTACAAAAACACCTATGTCACATTGGATTTCCGGCAACCCATGCCCAGCAACTTCCAATTTTCAGCAAGTACAAAGCTTTAGAAGCAGCAATATTTCATTAAAACAATAATAGCCCAGTACAAGGAATATCTTGAACTATACACAGGTTAAATTTTATGAATGTATCTCATTATACTTAGAAGCGACACATTTTTTTTTCAATTCCTAAAAATTTCATTTTTTGGACTAAGGTGGTTTTTGATATCAGCCCCTCAATTCTCCATACAGCTGAGGAAATTAAAATAAATGGCGGATAATTTCAGTAAAATAAGCTTGGAAATTCCTCTACTATTGACGGGACGTTTCTATTTCTGCATTAGATAATTGACACATTTCATTCCAAATCTATTCCTTAATACATTCTACACAGGAAATATCTACACCCCAAGTTCACCATATAACCCTGATCCATTATTCAATAGACTAGACTGACGGCCATGATATTGTCAGGTACAAGTATTTTCACTTCAAAATAGTTAAAATTTATGACTAACTTCAGCTGTCCGGCGTCTCGCGGAGGGCAGTCGTTCTGGTAAAATATTAATTTGACTGATTTTGCCAAAATAGTACTTCCTGGTTACAGAATTATTTATCAGCTAGTTTTTCATGAAGTGATATGATATTATTTTATTTATTTTTATTATTTTACTGTATAAATAATAATAATAATACTTAACATTTTCTGAAGAGATATTGTGGTACATTTAATAAAAAAAATATGGGATGAGGTCCATTAGAGGACTTTCTTATACCAACCACAATTACAGATCACACTCTCTCTCCCCTCTCCTTCTCAAAATCATTTCATTTTGTCTCTTTGTACTGCGTTATCCTGAGGCCTTTAGTTTATTTTATCTAGGAGGTAAAATAAACTTAAGCATGCCGTCCTTCAGATGGTACGTTAAGCGATGGTCCCGAGCCTGTACGATGTCAGGTACTCGTTAAAAACCCCTACCCTAGGTGAATAAAAATTTAGGGTAGGCAAAATATAGGACTTCAACAGTAGAGTCGGGCTGTCCACCAGAGAGACGAAAGAGCGCTCTGGTAGAAGGCGATATGATATAGTTAAAGCCCGGGCAAGAGTCATAAAGCCTAACCTAACCTACAAATATTTCCTACGGAACTTTATTATTATTGTTTGAGACGCTATAACTTTTGTTGTATTGATCTTATTTCATATCTGAGGTCCCATTAGCGATTGGAAATTTTATAAGGAACAATTTTGGTTAACATAAATTTTTCGATAGGATTAACTGTTTTCGGGTAAATCAATGAAACATCTAAAAATATGTATATCAAACCTACATTTCAAGACGGTTTTCAGCATGTATCTAAAAAGTCTGACGACCAGCAAAAAATCGTATTCCATACAAAATATGTAATTCAATATTCTCTACAACTATTACTTGAAATGATTTTTGATTAGGTCATAACCATAAGCGGTATTAAGGTGTTTTTCCCTGTCCCTTCCTTCTGTAGAATAAAGTCTTAAAAACATGGAAAACGTTAAAAATAAACTATTGATTTTTAGCCCAAAAAAGATTCTGTAGGGAAAGCGAAACATTAATTGATTAATTCGTGCTGGGGAAGCACATTGTCGGTGATGTGGATGCAATAAAGAGCAATACACAAGTTCTATAAAGTGCATAAGAAAAGTTGCAAGTTACATAAGAGATACAACAATTCCAAAAATGTGGTCTCCTCAGCAAGAAATAATTACGTTCTCGCTACCTCTCTAAAGCCAATCGACCGTTTGGACTAAAACTCAATGTTTGACTTACATAACACATAACAGATTCTGAATCCTCATAAGTGTCGATATTTTCATTACATCGCCAATTATTGGGATTTTTTAGTTGTACCCCCCTCTCCTCCGGTTGATTCCGCTGAAAATTAATAGGGGTCGTCCTTAGAGGGTTCTGGACACACAAATAAAATTTCGTGTCGATACATTAATTCTATCGGGAGTTGTGTTCACAATCACACACATACTTTCGCAGTCATACGAAGCATAGGGAAAGTTACGTAACCGGCCAAAAATTCGATGCTGAGTTTTCAACGAAACTTTATGTTTTCCGACCTCAAGATTCCGAATATGAAAAAAGAAATGAGTGTGAATGTCTGTGAACACGATTTACTCCCAATAGAAAAATGTATCGACACGAAATTTTATATGTGAATCCAAAAACCTTCTAAGGACGACACCTGATGATTTTCAGTCAAATCGAAGAAATGAATGGGGGGGGGGGGGGGGGGGGGATTAAGGAGGAGGCGTAACATAAAATTCAAATATGAATTCAAAACTCCATAAGAACGCAGTAATTTTCAGCGGAATCGGCAGAAGGCATCAGAGGGGGCTCAACACGAAATTCCCAATAACTGCCGATATAACGAACGTATCGGCATGAAATTTCATATATGAAGTTAAAACCCAATGAGGACATAACCTGTCAAATTGTGTGAACTTTCCGGAGAGGGGAGGTTCAGGGGAGGGGGCTCAATTCAAAAACCCTTATAACTGCCGATGTAATGAATTTATCGACACAACATTTAGTAAGAGGATTCAGGAGCCCCTACGTAGGTCAAGTATTAACAAAAATGGTCAAGGGATTTCCAAGGGGGAGCGAAATTTGTATAATTTATTCGTTCTGGGGACGTACATTTTATTTTTCGTTTTTGGAACCAAGAAATCAACACGAAATTCCGTTGAAATCACATCGATTTTTTGACCTATTACATTATTTCCCTGTCAATATTCAACACAAGTGAGAAACATGTCTGCCCTGGTTTCCACCTGACCCATGTCCAATGTCCCATCGATTTTCGACAATTCATAGCCCACTGACTTCACCAGACACTAATATATGCAGATGAGGCAGATATGGTTGTTGGGATAATTCAGATGAGAGCTGGGATGCACTCTAAACTGTGTCAGTACAAAATGGGAGGACATAGAACACAACCCATCTTGACATCCACAGAGGCACTTCCCTCTTTGGCAGATTAAATACAGCCTCGCTTCAGAACAATCTCATCCACTTTACCATTCACAGAAAAAAAACACACTTCTTCTGCAATTACTTATGTCAAGAGAAATAAGAAAATAATTTATTGATGTTTAAACATCTTAGCCTACGGTAGGGACTATGTCAAACTGTAAGTCTAGTTGACGTGCATGCGTTAGTGTGGGTGTGTCAGACGCTTGCGCTCGCAGCGCTCACACACAACTACACACTTCCTTATCTGTGATGTCAGCTGCTTTTGATTATATTTAAAGTTGTAGTGAATTTAACTAAAATAACAATATTACATACTATAAAATGATCTTTCGGTAAGAAACTTTTAGGTCAAGATGCTTCCATAGCATTTTGTCATAAAAAATAAAATTTGTGATAAAAGAAAATGATATAGCAGTGTAAATTTAGAAAAATATAATATATAATATTTAAATATATTATTATATGATATTATATAATATTGTTATTAATAATAACTGCTGAAAATATCGATCAATAGATATTATATTTGTTGTCATATTTTCACAACAAATAACATGATTTTACCTATTTCAGGAGATACCGAACAGTTTATTTCATTTTTAAATGACAAACCTAATATATAAATGTATACGAATCGAATCATTTCAACAACAAATTCGAAAACTATCATTCTCACGATATTCAGAGACATTACAATCGCAGTTGTATATATCTTATTTTAGCTATCACAAAGCTATAATTTCATGTATAAAAGAAATTGAAGAACAATGAATTTGACAGTTTATTTCCTCAAACTACTTTTGTTATTGTAACATCATAAAACAAATTTTAATCAAAATCAGTGCACCACAGCAAATTTTTGAAACTATAGCAGATGTTTACACATCAATTCTCGTGAGTATCACGTCACTCACACATTTGCTTTTTTTATATTGAACTTGGCTATATCCAATACAGTATTTCTTAGACATGCAAAAATATACAAGTCATCCGAAATTAGCAACAGTATACTTCCACAACACGAATTAAATATGTTTTCGCTCTCCCTCTGTGATACCTATCGTGCATTTTGGCGAGAAAACTATAGTTAGCTACCACAGGAGTTTGTGAATCAAACTAAATTTTGTGTCGATACAGTCATTACATTGGCAGTTATTCGGAATCTTGAAATGCGTAAAAAAATATACATGTCTTCCTTGTAAGGTTCTTCTTCTTTTTTTTTTTTTTTGGAAACGTATCGAAAAACATGAAATTCCGTTAAAAACTCATCGTGGAATTTCTGACGAATTACATAACTTCCACTATACTTGGTATACGTGGGGAAGAAAAACTACAATTTGATCATTTATTTTATTTAGTGAAAAAATTGTTGATTATTTGCCAACCTATATTTGATTTGAACAAACAGAGAGACAGAGGTTACCAAACGAACAAGGAAGTGAAAGACGACACAAAAATCCAGGTCGGGCCACCCACCTAGCTCCGTCACACGACCCCCTTCTGATAGGCCCAACCGATCCGGTAATTTCAACAAACGAAATTATTTTCAAAAATTACTGGACTCAAATTACAGACTGAAATTAGAATAGTAGGTAGTTGATGAAAGGGACTCTAGGATTGTTTTAGATGGGTGTTAAATTGAACTACGCTAAAACCTATTATCTTTAGGTCCGAGTCACGAGAGTCAAACATACAGTAGACCATATAACCAAATATTGTAGAAACACGAGGAGAGATGAAACACAAGTAATTATGAGAAGTTACTACATATAAATGTAAATATGGCTGATGTAGCAGCATAAATTGATAAATTAAGTGTTCGCTCTCCCTCTAGACCAATATACCGTTCGGACTAAAGATCAATAGTTGACATACTTAGTGACTTTCAGTCACGGAGAAAAATATATTCTTGCGGCAAGAATAATGTTCTTGCGGCCAGAAAAAATGTTCTTGCGGCAAAGCCAATTTCTACTTGTGGCAACAAAGTTTTATTCTGTATTTTGTGCCGGGAATAGTAAACACCACTAGGTGATTGGGAATAGTATACATCAGTCGGTGATAGGGTATAGTAGACACCACTAGGGGACAGGGTATAGTAGACACCACTAGGTGATTCTCTCGATGAGAATAGAGTTTTACTATCCTAGCTATACAAAGTATGAAGAATGTTATTTTATTTAATTCTGTAAAAAGATAATGTCAAGAAGATATCTTTTTGCCGCAAGAATATAATTTTCTCCGTGATCCATAAATCGGCAGTTATTGAAGTTTATGAGTTTTAGAATTTATATAAAATACCGCTGACGCCAATTCATTACTTTCATATACCCAGTAATGCCAGTAGGAAATGATTTTGAGAAGCAGGAGAGAGAGAGAGAGTGATCTGTAAGCGTGGTTGGTATAAGAATGTCCTGTAATGGCCACATCTTATTTTTTCGGGGGGCGCCGGTAGCTCAGTGATATATCTTCAGGCGCGTGCCCCCCCTCCCTCCCTCCCCTGGACAGAGCAAAAAACCAAGATAAAAATTAAATAAACTAAAAAAATCGTTTTAAGTTTTCGTCTTCTTTAAGTTTTTATTAAAAATGGATTGCTTGCAAGTTACCAATAGGATCTTCAAATTTCCTGTGCTTCTCTGATTCCTAAATCAGCAATCAGCTGTCACATAAATGTACATGTACAAAACAAGTCAAATTACATTTATTTAAATATATATGAATTAGATCATTTTATTTTCCCGCTCAAAATCGTCATTTATGTTATACTTTATACTCTTAAAGCTGATTTTACATGCGCAGTAAAAATGCAAAACGCAGCAGCAGCAAATGCACCCTATTGGATGTGAGTCATTTAATTCTAAAAGCTTAGAAATCACAGCGTGCATTTGCTGCTGCTGCGCTTTGCATTTTTGCTGCTCATATAAAGTCAACTTAAGTATTACAGTGGTTAAGTATTTCATGGGGAGCTTCTAGAGGTCCGAGTCTCCCAAATTAATAACAAAAGTCTGCAACGCTAACCACGGAAACTGCGGGCTATGCCCCCGGGAGTCTACACCCCCCACCCCTGCTCAAAATCCTGGCTATAAAATTTATTTTATTATTAAGAAATCATTGTTTTGCTAGTTATTATCTGCTTTGTTTCATATTATTCAGAAATTGTTTTATTTATGTTTATGTATCGAACTCTTTGCTGTAAGATAATTCTTTATGAGCAATAAAGTTATTCATTCATTCATAATATTCAACAATAGTTCCCCATTGCTACAAATTCATCAATTATTCCTTTAGAGATCATCTTATTTCACATAGATAAATGTATTCCCTTCCTATCATATCTATGCTGTGATATCTCCATAAGGGCCTCTATATCTTCTTGTTTCCCGGCTCGTCCCTTAGGGCTATGAATACGTAACCAGTTGAGCTGTACCGTACTTTGTTTTGATCAGCCTATCTAAGCTCCTTCCAATCCAATAACCCGTCCATTTTTTCCTTTCTTTCTTACACTTCTCAGCATTCTAAACGATATATTTTTTCGCCCTTAATTTCTACTTTTTTGGGTCCTATGAAAACAAAACTGGAAATTTCGATAAAATAAAATTGATGAAGCTTACTTTAATTTAACTTAAATGATCCTCCTGAAATTTTTTAATAATACTTTAAACTTTTTATAGCTTTTCTTTGGACTGGGTTTGATATCTTCTTAATAGAGGCTCTCTGTAGAAATATCAAAATTAAAATAAGGTGGCCACCTATATAACGCTATTAGTGACCCAAAATGTCCGCACATTTCTGCTGAACAAACAAAAATATTTAAAAAAAATCATCAATCAATCAGAGTCAAAAAACTGTTTGACGCTAGGAAAAATGACAAAAATACAGTTGTTTCAAGTAAAAAATGTGGTTGATTAACATTATTGAGTTTTAAAAAAGGTGAAATATTGTTTTAAAACATTTAGAAACAAAATTCTTATAAATAAAATTATTTTCATAAAAAAAAATTAATTATTAATCAACTGAGTTTTCCTTTTTCCTCTAACAAAAATTGACCTTTTTAATCTACTTGCACAGGGACCTCTGAGCCCACTACCTAAATTTGTCAATATGATTACATCGGCAGTTATTAGAGTTTTTGGGTATAAGAGAAGAGTTTTTGGGTATACAATTTTGAGTGGATATATTCATTCTATTGGGAGTTATTGTGTTCACAGACATACACAGAAATAAAGACTGAAATTTTTCAACGCAACTGCGTAATCATCAGTGGCACATCACCCGTATAGTGAGTTGTTTAATGGGTTTTTCTTTTTTTACTATGAGAATATATTATTCATCTCATATGTGTTTATTTCCTAAGATTATATATAATTTATAAGCTATTTTGATGTAATTGTAGGCAACATTTAAAACTCCCAGAGTAGAATCGGGCTCATGTCAACCAGAGCGACGAAAGAGCGTTCTGGCAGTAGGCGATATTACCTCATAGTTAAGCCCCGAGCATGACATAATAACTAACTCATGCCCGGGTTTTAACTATACCGCTTAATGTCCCATAAGAAGGACGGCGAATTTTGATTTATTTATTTTGATGTACAAATTGGTATGACGTATCCAATTACAATGGCATGTGTTAACGGAAATGAATATTATATATTATCGATAAATTGAAATAATATAAAATTGATTGACTTACCCTTTTTTCGAGTTCTGGTCCGTTCATTGACGCATACATGATGGCGTTGGAAATAGTTGACGAAAAACTGAGAAGAACATGATCCACGCTGGGCGTTTTTCCAGATCGCACCTCCCTGACGAGTCGTTCTGTTTCCCCGAGGAAGTTGGACCAGGGTAGGTCGAGTTCAGTGGTGCGCTGCTGCGTGAGGCAACCTCGCATCACGTTCAGACAGTAGCCATTGCAAGGCTTCACGTTGCCAGGAAGACCAAGACACTTGGGACAGTAGTACAATCGAAGGAGTGCCTCTCTGCAGGACTCTGTGTTGTCGGGCATAGCAGACATTACATGATCAGTTGTGTTGAGTACCTCAATCCCCAGCGAGAGGGCTTCTAGCAGTACTTTGGTAGCCTCAAAGGACTTGGCCACTTGCGAGGCTAGCTTCCCTGGGTACGTACCGAAGGGTTTCACCTGAAATCAAAATGAAAAATAATTTGTACTATGGAACATTAGTCTCTTAAGAATAACACCATAAAAATACTTTTGTAATATGGGACATTAGTCTCTTCAGAATAACACCATAAAAATACAAAAACAATCGGACCTCACTGTAAGGATAACCAATAAAAAAGAAAATTAACACCTTGCTGACAAAATAGTCTTTATTAACTAATGCATTAGAAGCATTTCGAACGCAGAAGCGTTCATCATTAGAGCTACATATAAACTGTAAACAATAGTTCAGAATCAAAACTGCTCTTAATTGAGTCTAACAACAATCGATTAGTTGGTACCAAAATTAGTATGAATATCAATAAAACATATTTTTAAAAAATTAAAATAAAATTAAGTAAGAATTATGAAGGAAACATTGCACCTAAATATCACATTAATAAATACAATTCCATAAATTAATTTTTCCACTATTAATATTGCATTGTAAGAGATTATAACACTCCATACAAACTAGATATGGGTATGGAGCCATTATCCAGATTCATCAAGTTGATTCCTTTCTTCTTCGCTTGGTGGATGAACAAAGACTCCCATCTGGATAATGGCCCCATACCCATATCTAGTTTGTATGGAGTGTTATAATCTCTTACAGTGCAATATTAATAGTGGAACAATTAATTTATGGAATTGTATTTATTAATGTGATATTTAGGTGCAATGTTTCCTTCATAATTCTTACTTGATTTTATTTTAATTTTTTTTAAATATGTTTTATTGATATTCATACTAATTTTGGTACCAACTAATCGATTGTTGTTAGACTCAATTAAGAGCAGTTTTGATTCTGAACTATTGTTTACAGTTTATATAGTTAAGTGACACCTAACTACAAAAAGCATAGACTCAGCATCAGCACTTCTAGAAACAATATAACGGCGTTCGACTACCGCGCGCTCAGTCTATTGAGTTCCGTCTTGCTGTTCACAACACCTTTACTTTGTAATTTTTCTGTATTTTAATAAAAGTTATTTTTTAAAAACTACTTTGTTGAATTCAGAACTTAATTGGCGCTGCGGACAGGATCTCGCGAGTGATTTTAGTGGTGTTTCTCCATTGATCATTTGAATATTAATTCTTCACGCGGGATTCGAACTTATTTCAGTAATTGTGATCTTAGTGACAGTGCTTTGGCCCATTGGTGGAAATTCATTATTTCCGGCGACCAAACAGAAGACGGACAACTCTACTTTAGACCCAAGGACCTCCACAAGGGTATCTGCGATGTACATCATCCAACTCCTGTAAGTCCTTGCCTTATTTATCCTTAACTTTAGGTAATCATTTTGAACCAAATTTATCCATTTTTTTATAATCTTGAATAATTAAAAAAATAAAATAATAATAAAATAAATACTTAATAATAATAATATCTTTTAAATTTTAAATAATTCATAATTAGATAGATAAGTTTCTTAAATTGTATAGAAAAAAAAAAAACATTTCTTATTTTAATAGACAAACTAAGGAAATCTTTAATCTTTATTTCTTTATTTGCACATGAATTCAGCACAAGTAGAACTAATTGCAGATAATACCCAGTTACTTGAACAAATTAGAAATAATTCAAATAGACCGCTTGTTCAACCTGCTAAATTTATTATTAATAAAAATCAAACTAATACAAATATGTCTCCCCCAGTACTCGAACCAACACCTGTCGCCCCCACACAAACCGAGCTTCAGTTGCTAATCAATTCTCTACCTCAGTATTCACCCGGAGATAATTTATTGATTTTTATTACGGAAGTAGAAAACTTGAATAAACATTTAGAAAACAGACTGACACCCGACTTACAGTACATAGTAAATTGCTCGATCAAATCAAAAATAAAAGGTGAAGCTAGGGACTTTTTAAGTTACCTTGCTGCTGACAACTGGACCGAAATCAAGAAAACTTTGTTACAAAAATACGGAGATCAGAGATCGGAGGACGTACTTCTAACCAACTTGAAACAGACTGTACAAAAACGAAACGAGACGTACATGGACTTTTACGCTAGACTCGTCAAAAATTATAACAATGTATTACAAAATATAATGCTTAACGTAGAAGAGCCAAATTACTTAGCCTTTAAAAAATTTGAATATACCAAACTAGCAACAAAGACATTCCAAATAGGATTGTTAGAACCTTACCGGTCCTTCCTCAGTCATTTTGAGCTAAGCTCACTGGAGGGATGCATAAATAAATGCCAACTCCTTGACAATCGTCAAACCGAATGGGACTACACAGAATTCATTCGTAGAACCCAGGGAAGTTCAAAGCCTCCGCCCCAACTTAAACCTATTCAGATTCATTCAGTACAACCGCCTGGATATCCAAACCTTTATGGATATAATCCTAGACCAAATCCCAACGTGCTAGGGTATCGTATGATGCCACCTATGCAACAACGGGCCATCCAACACCCACAATATAAGCAAGGTCAGCAAAACCTAGTTAGACCTCCTCAACTTCCCCCCAGACAAGGTCAACAACCGTTTACCCCAAGATTTCCTGTTAGACCAGCATCTGGAATGTACCAGAATGCTAGACCAAAACCAACCCCTATGTCTATTCAATCCAGGGTAAACACTCAACAATTTAACCGTAATAGACCTTGGACTAACACTCCGCCCGTGCCAATGGACATAAATACATTGGAAACGGACCTCACCGATTATAATCCTTATTTTTATTATGATGATGGAAATTACACATACCAACCCTATGAAGAAGGAGACGTAGGTCAGAGCGAAATAGACTTGACCAACTCTCACTTGACCACCCCCCCACATTGAGGAACCAGACGAACAAACCGAACAAATTGAACCAACTGAAAATGTAAATTTTTGGGAACCAGCCTCAGAACTGCCGACCACGTAGACCTTAATTGCTTAAATTCAAAACCCAAACTACCTTTTCTATATTTACCTCAGACTAACTTAAAAATTTTAATCGATTCAGGAGCCTCAAACTCAGTCATTAATACACAACCTGCTTTTGAAAAATTCTCTCAATATCTGTTCAAAAAACCATTCAGCATTACTGGATTGTTAAACAAGAAATCAGCTGATGACAACGTTCAAGCCCCTCTATTATCAGAACTTGGTATTCATGAATCAATCAATTTCCACGTAATTGACTGGCACAAACATTTCGACGCACTAATAGGTAGCAAAGATCTAGAAAGACTTGGAGCGATCATAGATTATAGAAATAACACACTCAAAATCGCGAATCAGGAAATTCCATTCCTCCTAGGATATACTTCCCAGTCAATCAAACCTTGCAAAGTGCTTGTAAATAATTATGTCAAAATACCGGTGACACAAGAACAAGGTGATGTATGTCTCCCAGAGATAAAACTTACCAACGACATTACGATTCCCGAATCTTTAGTTACTATACGCAATGGCTTTTGTCTAGTACCTATAGATGTAAACAATACAGAGATTTATTTTGACGAACGAATTCCTGTCACACCTATCTCAGTCACAGATATAGAATACCCACAGCCTTCTAAATCTTCCAAATTAAAAGTCTCTGAAGCAATTAGGACGTCACACTTGAATGGAGAAGAGAAACGAGCCATACTCAATATTTGTAGACAGTTCAAAGACACCTTTTATGACGATGAAGAGGGATTACCTTTCTCCAATTCTGTCAAACACAAAATTAGGACAACAGACGAAGACCCAGTATACGTAAAATCTTTTAGACACCCATATCACATGATGACCGAGATTCAGAGACAAATACAGAAACTTTTGGACAATAAAATCATTCGACCGTCAATATCGCCTTACAGTGCTCCCGTATGGATCGTACCGAAGAAAATGGACGCATCCGGTGAACGAAAGTATAGAATGGTGATAGACTACAGAAAGCTTAATGAGAAGACAATTGAAGATCGTTACCCCCTCCCGCGAATAGACGAAATTTTAGATAACTTGGGTAAATGCCAATATATTAGCACTCTTGACCTAGCTCAAGGATTTCATGAGATAGAGATGGACCCCGGATCAATAGAAAAGACAGCTTTTACTGTAAACAATGAACATTATGAATACCTCAGGATGCCATTTGGTCTCAAGAATGCACCAAGCACATTCCAAAGAGTGATGGATAATGTATTACGCGAGTATTTATACAAATTCTGTTTCGTTTACATGGACGATATTGTAATTTTCAGTAAATCTCTAGATGAACATTGTCAACACTTGAGAAATGTATTTCAAAAATTACGAACATTTAATCTCAGAGTCCAACTGGACAAATCCGAATTCTTGAGAAAAGAAGTTCAGTTTTTAGGTCATGTCGTGACCCCGGATGGTATTAAACCAAACCCAACGAAAATAGAAGCTATAGAAAAATATCCCATACCGCGAACTACGTCAGCAATAAAATCATTTCTAGGACTAATAGGATATTACAGACGTTTTATTTCCAATTTTGCCAAAATAGTAGCACCAATGAGCAAATGCCTCAAGAAAGGATCAAAACTGGACCCGAATGATCCAGACTACGTACAAGCCTTCGAACAATGCAAAGAATTATTGACAAATTCACCTATTTTAGCTTACCCTGACCTGTCAAAACCATTTCTTCTTACAACCGATGCATCTAATGTTGCAATAGGAAGTGTTCTATCTCAGAATAATAGACCTATTGGATTTTACTCCAGAGTTCTCAACAGTGCAGAAAAAAAATTACTCCACAATTGAAAAAGAACTACTGGCTATCATAGACTCTACAAAACATTTCCGACCATACCTATACGGTAAGAGATTTACTATAGAAACTGATCATAAACCTTTAGTTTGGCTGTACAAAATAAAAGAACCAAACTCTCGTCTTATCAGATGGAAAATAAAACTGGAAGAGTTTGACTTTGAGATCCAGTACAAGAAAGGGAAAGAAAACTTTGTAGCAGACGCTCTATCAAGAATTGAAATTAATAACTTTGATGACGAAGAAGCCGACGATTCAATGTCAATCCAGGTATGTTTGGACGAAGGGGACGCCAATCAGCTGCGCAGAGAAGCTCAGGCACTCTCAAACAATGATCTGGATGAAATACTAAATCAACCCCCAGATAACAGTGAACAGTATCAAGAAATAATACAAGATCTTGAAAAAACATTAGACGAACAGGACAATGACACTGATCTGGAAACCGTGCACTCAACTGATGGAGACACTGGGAAAACTGTCCCTATCAGCGAAAGACCACTAAATGTTTTCACCAACCGAATTATATTTAGCATCGGAGAAACTCGTAAAAGTAGATTAACTAGACCTTTCAATAGGATGACTCACTTCGCAACTATCAGAAGAAGCGCTATGGAAGAGGACCTCTCCATTCTCCTCAAACAAATCATAAGACCAGACCAAAATTTCGGTATATATTTTAAGGACGAAATAATTCATAAACCGTTCCTTGACCTTGTATACAAGATATTTAATAATTCAATAAAAATATTTATCTGTACGAAATTCTGTCAAGATGTAACCGATGAAGACAGACAAAATAACATTGTAATGGAATATCACGACCAAAACCACAACGGTATAAAGGAAACCCTGAACCAATTAAAGGAAAAATATTTCTGGCCAAAAATGAAGGATACCATCAGTAGTGTCATCAATATCTGTGATCTATGTCAACGATCGAAGTATGAAAGAAGACCGTACGACCTAAAACTTTCAGGACCAATGACGGCTCAAAGACCATTTGAGGTCATCCATATTGATACCTTCTCTTTCGATGGCTCAAAATTTCTAACAATAATCGATTTATTTTCTCGCTACGCTCAGGCATACCTTATCAAAGATGGAACTAGTCTGACAATTCTAAATAAACTCCGACATTACTTTTCACATCATAATCTACCTAAGAAAATAGTCTGCGACGAAGGGAGAGAGTTCAAAAACAAGACTATGATAGAATTCTGCAAACTAAACAAGGTAGAACTCCACTTCACAACAGTCAACAATCCCAATTCAAACTCGCCCATAGAAAGACTACACTCGACAGTGCTAGAAAAATTAAGAATTATAAAGTTAAAGAACCCACGTGATCTTCCATCCAATCACATGATAACTGCCATTCTTATATACAATCAAGCAATACATTCATCAACTGGATTCTCCCCATTCTATTTATTGTATGGACCATACGATCGACCCATAGATTTCGACCTAGGACTCACGACTTTCGAACAATATAACGAAAAACGTAAACAAGAATTAATGCCCTTCTATGATAAAGTCCATAATAAAGCCAAAGAAAAAGCCCAGCAGGTACTAAATAAAAGAAACCAAAATAAAGAGAATAACCCGGACGTACAAGACCAAGAAATTTACATTGAAAGGAACAGATCTAGAAAAACTGACCCTCCTTTGAAAAAATAAAAGTCACAGGACAAATCAAAGGTAAAATTCAAGGAAGTACTAAGAAAGACAGACCAACTACAGCCCACATAAGAAAGGCAAAACGACTAAGAAAAAATGTTTCTTCCGTGCAGGTCGATCCTGATCCCGACCAGCCTGACCCTCAAAATAACGAAGCTTGAAACAAACGGATACTTTATAGAACCACTGTCAAATGTTAGCTTACTAGATCATTACCACAACTTTCTATTTCATGTTAATGTCTCTAAATACGAAACAAGCTATAATACACTCATATTGAACTCTAATACATTAAAAACAAATGGAGTCAACAATACTATAATGAGTAGAATTAGTAGCCAATTTAAAGGAACTATTTATAAGATAAGGGAAATTTTAGATAAGTTAAGTAATAGGCGTGAAAAACGTGGGATAGTAAACGGACTCGGAAGTATAATTAAATTTGTAGCTGGAAACGCGGACAATGACGATTTAAATACTATAAATAATAATGTCGATGCTCTCTTTAAAAATCAAAATAATGAAATTAATACAAATACAAAACTATCTTAAGAAAATGTATAGGGATAATCAATTACTCCCTTTAGACAAAAATCATCTATTTAAATTGTTAAACGCTTCTAAATTATACATATTTGGTATAAATCAAATGATTACCTTCCTTCTCAAAATACCAATCCTAAAACCTTTCCAAGCAACCTATTCCAAAATTTACCCTGTACCTAATAGTGAAGAAATTATCATTCTACCACCTAAAAGATTTCTCGTCATCTTGGAGGACACTGAACTCTGGTCTGATGAAGAATGCAAGGTAAATAATGGAATCATCCTGTGTACTCAGCAGCCTAGTCAAGAACCCTGCACCACCACTAGCCTCGACCGCTGCAACTCAGCCAAAGTCAAAAATTCGTATAAAATAGTGACTGCACTATCTAATAAACAAATATTAGTTATGTTTCACCAACCAAATGAAATCATCGAAGACTGCGAAGGCATACCCCGCACAAAGACTATACAAGGAGCCGCTCTACTAAGCTCATCCTGCCGACTTATAATCGGAACATTGGTATTTACATCAGCCGAACCATCCTTCGAGATCACACCACCTAAACTAAATCTAGTGCATTTGGAAAGTAGTCATGAAATCAACCTACAACTTCGTCATCTAAGCCCGTCAACTGATCTTCATCAAGAAGCTGTGGAACTGGCGCAACAACCCATCCTACTGTCACCAATAGCCCAATTTTCTCATTTAATCTTAACCATAACATTAATAATTTGTATGTTACTTGTGTTAGTCGTGTTATTCAGATACCGACATAGACTACATGATCTGTTCTGCAAACCTAGAACAATCATCAGTGCGCTCCGCAGACGACCAAGAAGCTGGACCCCCCATGGTGAGCTGCCAAAATTCGAACGGGCCGTTCGAAAAACTTAGGAGGGAAGAGTTAAGTGACACCTAACTACAAAAAGCATAGACTCAGCATCAGCACTTCTAGAAACAATATAACGGCGTTCGACTACCGCGCGCTCAGTCTATTGAGTTCCGTCTTGCTGTTCACAACACCTTTACTTTGTAATTTTTCTGTATTTTAATAAAAGTTATTTTTTAAAAACTACTTTGTTGAATTCAGAACTTAATTATATGTAGCTCTGATGATGAACGCTTCTGCGTTCGAAATGCATTAGTTAATAAAGACTATTTTGTAAGCAAGGTGTTAATTTTCTTTTTTACCATAAAAATAATTTGTACTATGGAACATTAGTCTCTTAAGAATAACACCATAAAAATAATTTGTACTATGGGACATAAGTTTCTTAAGAATAACACCTTAAAAAGTCGTCGGAACATCACCGACAATGTACATTCCCAGCCTGACTGAATCAGCTGTTTTCAGTTAACAACAATAGGCCATTTTGGCTAAAAATCAATAAAAAATAAAGAAAAAACATGTTTTTTTAAAAAATATTGTCTATTTCACAAAATATATTTAATATATTGGAGTACTTTCGGTGTTGCTACCATACATACTGGCAGCATTTGTTAAGTCGTGGCTGAAGATGGCAGCACTACCGAAAGTACTCCCATATTATATATATTTTGTGAAATAGACAATATTTTTTTAAAACATACTCTTTTTCTTTATTTTTTATCAAGTGTTTCACAATATCTCTGCAAAAAATATTAAGTACCATTAAAAATCAATAGTTGATTTACACAGGGACTTCTGAATTCTCATAGGTACTGAATTTCTTTCATATTAAAAAAAAAGTCTATATGTCTGTCTGTGAAAGCCATAACTCCCGACAGAATGAATGCATGTATGTAATCTATCGATACAATGTAATGTATGTAATGTATCGATACAGAACACCATAACGACACTTATTGATTTTGAGCCAAATCGACCAAAGGTAAGGGGGGATTAGAAGGGAGGCTTAAAACTGTCGTAATGAATGCATTTACACAATATTTCATATGTAAATTCAAATTCCCATAAGGACATGTATTAATATTCAGCAAAATCGGCCGACTGAAAATTAATAGGAGTCGTCCTTATGGAGATTAATTTAATTTACATAATGAATATCGTATCGATACATTCAATTCATCGGCAGTATCAGAATTTTTGATTTAAGCCACCCCCCTTCCCTAAAAGCCGATTAGGCTGATAATCAGGGGTCGTCCTTATGGTTCTGGATACATATATAAAATTCCGTGTCGATATATCTATTCTATCGGGAGTTATTAGCTTTTTTTTTCTTCGTTTTTAATGTTTTTGTTTGACTCTTGGCAAAATTCTTCAACATGACCGGTCACTCTTTTCAGTAACCATGGAACAAAAAATATTGAAACGCCATTTATTTATTAAATCAATATGGCTTTTAGAACACAATAATTTGAAGGCATATTTCTTGCATATTAAATTTGCCAAAACTAATAATTCAATGGGCAAATTTAATTGTGAACCTAGTGGTCTATACCAATCCAAAATCGGATAAGCAGTTCAAAAGTTATGAGGAAAAACTAATTTTTTTTAAAACAAAAAAAATGAAAAATTCTGTCAGTCAAATTTTTCGTTACTCGGCAATTATGGAGCAGATCGATGAATTGTGTTCGAGTAACTAATTTTCTACCTGTTTGGCCCATGTAAGTGAGATAACCATTCTTGATCAAAGCACCCTCCTTTTAACCATCGGCTTCTGAGAGAATAATATCGCTGAGAATATGAACCAACATTATTTTAGTTGAAGATATATATATACATATATATATTTATAGGAACTCCCTGGAAGCTCACCTGGTCGGTGTTCTTGATGAGGCAAGTGGTATACTTGGCCGAGAAACCCTTGCTCTCCAGATGGTGGACCGTCTCATGGTAGACCAGAGGAAAGAGGCGGCTGAAGAACCTCAACACTATGTTTTCTAGAGCGGTGGCATCCTCTGTGGGGACGGCAGGGGGCAGGTCAGTGGGGATCCGACGACCAGTGTCCAAGTAGGCGAGGAGAGAGCTGTACAGTTCTGAGATAGGAGCTCGCACCTCGCCCCACATCCCTTTGTACACCTCGGAGAACAGAGAAAGTGTCTTGTTCTCACTCGCCTTACTCACTCGACCCACTTCATCTGGAACAGAAAAGAAAAATAAGATAAAACCATATATATATTTTTTTTAAAGGCATAAAGAAAACAAGAAACACTAAGCCGTTTTTTTATGTGCTGTTGTACTTTTGTTGTTGTGACTCATGCCCGGTCTTTAAACCTAGGGTCATATCGCCTACTACCAGAGTGCTATTTCATCGCTCTGGTGACATGAGCCCCACTCTAATTTTGCCTGCACATTTATTCACCTAGCGTAGGAGGTATTTAGCGAGTACCTGACATCGCCCAAACTCGGGAGGATCGCTTATCTTTCCATCCGAAGGACAGTGTGTTCTAATTTTTATTTTCCCATATAAAACAACCTAAAGGCAAAATAATATTTTTGATATTATTCCCGAGATGGGAGAAAACGCCGAAATCTTTATAAATCAAATATATCCCGAATCTCAGAAATAAGCTTGGAGAATAACATACCAGCTATATATATATAATATATAAGTGAAATAACTCCCCAGATAAACGGGCCGCAAGTGAAATAACTCCTAAACGGTTAGAGATATCAAAATTGTGCATAGGAATAAAGTTGTAGCACTCGCCGAGAGCTATAGTACGGCGTCCTCGAAAAGACAGAAATGACCCTTTTAATGGCTCAAACAGCCCTTCGAAGGGCGGGGTTCCCTTTTGATCCTTAAGTTTCATTACATTTTATTAAAGCACTAAAGAAACAAGGAAGAACTGTGCAAATTATTTTGATGTGACAACGACTTATAAATTGGAAGGCCAGTACCCCATGTTAGAAAACTGCGTTACCTGCATATGTTACTTTCGTACCGCGCATGCGCCGAGAGAGAGCATCCGCCACCTTGTGTTATCGCTAAACTAATCGAATTGTTAATTGAACTTCACAATTACATTATTGTCCTACATGATGTATAAATGTGAAAATAGCATTGATTTAAATAAACGCTTCATAAAATTGTTCACCATTCTAAAAGTATTTGATCTATGAATTTGAAAATAATATTTTTATCGAATAAACTCTTTATAAAAATGTTAAACCAAATTTTCATTTTTTGAAAACTATTATGCTTATGAATGTTTTTTTTCTATATTGTTTTTAAATTGTTTCAAGGTTCAAAAATTTTATTGAAATGATTTGTTATATTTGATTCTTGACACTTTAGCTATCTCGCAACTCAGACGTTGTCACGCTCATTTCGCCACGCATCGGAGTTGCACGCACCAGGTTTTTTAAAACAAATGTTGACTTGTTTTTTAGAATTGAAAATGACGAATGTAGTCGAAACGTCTTAAGAAAAAAAGAAAATAATGAAATAAAGTATTTTGAAAGTTTTATACCTAATTGCCTTACTACCAAAGTTTTGATGTATATTTTTTTTTTTTTTTAACTGGGAGGAAAAAAACCTTAAGCTGGCGGGTAATTTTCAACTGAGACAGCCAAAAAGACACAGGTATACCAAAGAAGGACTAGGGTGATTGGACGAAAGGAGGGTTGTTTTAGGGATTCAAGATGGAAGTGAAAATCAGTATTTGTCCCAAGGGATGAGACCAGGATCTGTCCTAAGGAGGAACAACCTCAGCTAGTTGGGTAAAAAAGCCACCTCTGCCTGTCTCCCCAGCTAGACCAAGTATAGAACAAGTTATGTAATCGCCGTGTTCTAACCGAAATTTTATGTTTTTCGAACCCTTAATACCAAAATTAAGGAAATAGTTAATCACTGGCAATGTACATCCTCAGAACGAATTAATCAAATAATGTTTCGCTACCCCCCAAAACCAGTCGACCATTTGTGTTAATATTCAATACCTGATTTACATAGGGGCTCCTGAATCCTCATACTAAATTTTGTGTCGATATATTCATTACATCGGCAGTTATTAGAGTTTTTTAATTGAGCCCCCTCCCCTGAACTCCCCCTTCCCTTCAGCCGATATAGTTGAAAGTTGACACAATTTGACAGGTTATGTAGGTACTCATTGGGTTTTAATTTCATATATGAAATTTCATGTCGATACGTTCATTACATCGGCAGTTATTGGGACTTTTGAGTTGAGCCCTCTTTGATTCCTTCTGCCGATTCCGGTGAAAATTACTGTGTCCTTATGGAGTTTTGAATTCATATTTGATTTTTATGTTACGCCTCCTCCTTAATCCCCCTCGTTCATTTTTTAGATTTGGCTGAAAATCATCAGGTGTCGTCGTTAGAAGGTTTTTGGATTCACATTTAAAATTTCGTGTTGATACATTATTCTATCGGGAGTAAATCGTGTTCACAGACATTCTCACTCATTTCTTTTTTCATATATGGAATCTAGAGGTCGGAAAACATAAAGTTTCGTTGAAAACTCAGCATAGAATTTTTGACCGATTACGTAACTTTCCCTATGCTTCGTATCGCTGCGGAAGTAAAAATGTCTGTCTGCATGTGTGTGTGTTCCTTCCCTTTGGTCGATTCAGCTGGAAATCAACAGGCGTTGTCATTAGAATTTTCTGGGTCCATAAATAAAATTTCATGTCGATACATTCATTACCTATATCGGAAGTTATCGTGTTCACAGACAGACATTTTGTTTTTTCAGATTTGTATTCTGAAGGTCGAAAACTATGAAATTGCGGTGAAAACTCCGCATCGAATTTTTGATCGATTACATAACTTCCCCTTTCGTTTAGCTGAGGATGTAAAAATTCTGTTTGTAAAGGTGTTTGTGTAAAATTTCGTAAGAGCTCTTTCATCGTTTTGGAGGACATGAACCCGACTGTACAGTAGGAGTCCTAAATGTTGCCTACCCCGGCATAGTTACCTACGATAGGGGTCTTTAACTAGTACCTAACTTGGGACCTTCCATCCGAAGGACGGCATGCTCATGGTTTGTTACTTCCGCAGTTATACAAAGTATGGGAAAAGGAGATTCCACAGAAATTTCATATTTTTCATCGAGAGAATCACCTAGTGGTGTCTTCTTTACTCTATCACTGCCTGGTGTCTACTGTACCCTATCACCGACGTGTCTACTACTATTCCCTATCATCGACACAAAATACGAATACAACTTTTTTGCCACAAGAAGAAATTTGCTTTGCCGCAAGAATATATTTTTCTCCGTGAATGTATTCCAGGATGTATTTATTATTTCCATAACCCTATAAGGATGACACCTTTTAATTTTCAGACAAATCGGACTAGGAATGAGGGAGGCGGGCTTAACACAATAACTGTTGTTGTATCGGCTTGAAATTTTATATTTGAATTCTAAACCCCAAATAATTATTAATTTTCCGCGAAATCTGCCGAAGAGATAGAGGGAGAGCCCAGATCAAAAACCCTAATAATTGACGATTTTATTATTCAGAAGTCCTTATAATATATACATAAATACATTGTGTTATAATATTACAATAATATTAAAGTATCAAGTCGAGGATTCGAAAAACATTTGATAGATACAAAGATACGTAACTTCTCCTACACTTCGTTTAGCGGAGGAAGTAACGAAGAAAAACGTAACTTAGGTAAACTTGTATCTTTAAATGTAGCTTTAAAAAATAGATATTTTGCCACCGCAAATATTATGGAAAGGTGAAAAATATTATTCTTCGACTGGACATGTAGCTAAATTCGCCACTTAAAATTCAATAACGAACATAATGACGTTGTTGGCTGAACAAAATTGGCATTTGCATTTATTATGATTTGCATAGACCGTATGGAGGCCCTGAAGAGAAGTCTTATACCTACATAACTGCATATAGAGGACATTTTTATAAGACATTACTCCGGGTTTGTTGCTAGCTTCTATATCCATCGTAGAGGGTGCCGGAGACTCAGAGAGTTCAAGATCGTGGGTTCATAACACCTTCACCACACACATCCACTCGAATCATAAAAAAAATGATAATAAGTTTCCCCCCATATTTATATATGATGTTTTTTGTCAAAATATATATTATAACGGTAGTTATTAGAGTTTTTGTGTTAACCCCCCTCAATCCATTTATTGATATTAAGTCAAATCGGAAAATGAAAGTAACGACACAATAATTCATATGAAAATTGAAACACCCATAAGGAGGACACCTATTAATTTTCTGTGAAAATGGTTGAAGGAAAGGATCAGAGGGGGGCTCAACTCTGAAAACCCCCAAAACTGCCAATGTAATGAACGTATCGACAGAAAATATATTACAAGAATTCGGAAGCCACACCTTAAAGGTCAGTCAAATCTACGTTATGTTTAATCATTATTTTTTAAATACTTGTGTAATAATTTATTTTATTTCTCTTGGTATATTATTTAATGTATTTTTAATATTTATTAATTTTTTTAATTTTTTCTTATTATATTCAGAAAAAATATATTATTAAAAAAAAATTATTATAATTTTTTTGTTTATTTCTCATTCTTATTATTATTTTATGGCTCCATTTATTTATTTATATTTTTTTATTTGTTGGTTAATTCCGGCATTTCTTTCAGAGGTGTCTTCTTATTCTTTTTTCCGACAATATTTCGGGACTCTTACAAGTCCTTAATTTTTATTTTATTCAAAAATGTATCTACTTATTATAAGTGTATCTATGCATAATTATTAAAAATTTTTGTACTCATATATTTTTAATGAACTTGAAATAAATAAAACTTGTTTATTTATGATATTGTCTAATTTCACCAACTATATTTACATGGGCGTACTTTCGGTATTTCTACCATCCTCAGCCAAAAGCATAAGAGATAAGACTGATCTTATCTCTTATGCTTTTGGCTGAGGATGGTAGAAATACCGAAAGTACGCCCATGTAAATATAGTTGGTGAAATTAGACAATATCATAAATAAACAAGTTTTATTTCTTTCAAGTTCATTTGAATTATTTCACAATATCTCTGCAATAATGTCAGTTTTCATATATTTTTAAGTATTTAATTAAGTATTTAATTATTTGGTTTTTATTAATTTCATTTTACTTTTTTTAATAATTTTGTTATTACCACTAATCATAGATGTGTTAGACTCAAGTAGCTATAAATCTAATTTATAAGCTATCTTAATATATAAATTCTTTTGACGTATCCTATTACCATGTATTGGTTTAACGGAAATAAATGTATTATTAAATTAATAGGAATATTAAAGTAATGTGTTGCCTTTCTTTGTTCCATTGTACCGTGTAATTCTGAGATACACAGACACACATATATCATCGCAGAAATGATATGGTCAAAACGTGTTCAAGAAACCTTGGGAAATGAGTAATTTCGTTGCAAACTCATTCACGACTGACAAACATCCCTAAAAAAACACCCTAAAACTCTGGAACTCTAAAAAAACAGTATTTCATATAAATGATAAACGATACAAAGGGACTCAGGACGTGGTATAAGGGTTGGAATAAAAGTGACTAACAGGAAACGTCGAGTACAATGGGGTAGTAGTCATTTAGAAAGAAAGACGAAGAATAGTACACAGGGGTGGTGTAGCCAGGATTTTGAGCAGGTAGGGGAGGGGGCAAAGTTAGGCTACAGGGGTGGGAGTATAGACTCCCGGGGGACAGCCCGCAGTTTCCGTGATTAGCTTTTTACTTTTTTTAAATTGATTTGTTATTACTAATCATTCATGTGTTAGGCTCAAATAGTTTTAAATCCAATTATAATATAATCTAAAAATTATTATTATGTATGTCAAATATTGAGTTTTAGCAAACGGTCGATTGGCTTTCGTTGGGAGAGCGATAACATAATTGATTAACTCATGATGGGGCTGTACATAGCCGGTGAATCACCGAAGACTATTTTTTTAAAGATGTAATTGAAATTTTAAACTAACCGAACCATCGGGAAACCCACTGCCATCAAGGAGATAAGGAGGGGCTTAACGATTTCTAAGCATGTCAGGAGACTAAACGTTGGTCGAGATTGATGGAGTTTCACTGCTGAGGCACCGATTCTCTCGAAGTAGTCCAAGGGCCTCGTTTACTCAAAGTACCTTGAAACAATTATTATTTTTCCCTTCGTGAAGAACTTGAAGCCCGACACGTTGAATTTTATGCCAAACACTTAATTTCCATATTCTCAACCTACTTCTCAATACTACTAAATAAAAACACTTAGAACAAGTCAAAAAATTCCACTATATATATAAAATACACAATATGTTTCGCTGGTTAGAGCATTGTCAAGTGCACAGGATACAGACTTATGACTGGTGGTAATATTTTGAAAAAAGTCAAGATAGAGGGTGGGAGTGGGAGGGGGGTTGGCGGGGAGGGTAGGAGGGGAAGAGTGAGGGAGGGAGAAGAACAGGAGGGGGGGGGGGGGGGGAGGGAACTACCATACAATATCACAATTTAATCAGAAAAATAATTAAATAATATATCTCAATATTAACCTATTACCTATATAAATAAATAAAACAACCTTATTTTTGAAATATTGTCTATTCCACTAAAGATATATACGTGTGTAATATGTTATATATGTATGTATATATCTTTAGTGGAATAGACAATATTTCAAAAATAAGTTTATTTTATTTATTTATTACAAGTTTCCACAATAAGTCCGCGTTTCTCAACTTAGAAGTTATTACCTATATCACAATTAAAAACTAAAAAAACAGACAACTAGTAGATCACCGTAAATTGAAATAAAAACATATTGCACCCCTGTAACATTTTTTGACTTGTTCTAAGTGTTTTTATTCAGTAGTATTTACAATGAACTTCCACAAGATCTCTGGCGAAAACATCTCAACTTTTCAATAGTTTTCATACAAAGTTAGTATACTTTTGAAGTCCGACGGCGAAAAACAATGCATAATGAGAAACAAGGAGGTTAATAATGTTTTTCAAACAAAATTTAAATAGAAAAATGTGCGATGTGGCATTAATAGGACATTCTTATACCAATAATGTTAACTCTGTTTTACAGACGACTCTCCCTTCAAACCCTTTTCATACAGGCTCTTTCTTACTGTGCATCGTAATTCTTCGTAATTAGTTATTGTGACTCATGCCCGGGCTTTAACTACGAGGTCATATCGCCGGACATGAGCCCGAGTACCTGACATCATACATGTTCGGGACCCCATCGAAGGACGGCGTGATCAATGTTTTTTCATCTCCAAGATAAAAAAAAACTGAGGACCTCGGCCGTGTTCCAAACCGTTCATCTTGGGCTCCTCTGAGCTACCGAAGACGTAAATTTAAACATTGTTTTCAACTATTTCATACTGAAATTTATTGTACTTTGGTCCTATCTCAATACGTCTAAATAGTTGGAAATATAATAAGAAATATTTTTGGTAAGGGAGAATGCTTCGATAGGGCTAATCGTTTTCGACCTTCGAAAAAATGTATTGTTCAAAAATGTATTGCATATGAAATATGCCTTTCAGTATTCTCTACAGCGTTTATTTGAAATGATTTTTTATTAAGTCATAAATCCCGGGTGTTTGAGCAAAAGGGCCTAAGTCAGCAAATCTGAATTTTAGGAGGGGAATTTCTGAAGTTTTGAAAAATTCCTGCAGATCAGGTAAACCATATTTATGTTACTTGAAATATTATTTCTATAAAGTATTAAATATAAACGAAGAATCAGTTACATTTGGTAAAAATATTTAAATGCACTAAATCCAATGGATCACAAGACTTATTCTAACATAAGCCCTTTTGCCCAAACACCAGAGAAAGTGGTATCTTGTAAAATGTACTTAGGCTCCGAAGTAAAGTGGTCTATAAGTCCATTGTCAAGTGGTTAGTGGTCTAACTAAATCCATTTATTTGAGCATCCAACACTACGGGATTACTTCTACATAGTTAGTTATGACTTATGCCCGGACTTTTTACAAGGTAATATTGCCTACTACCAGAGCGCTCTTTCGTCATTCTGGTGCCCATGAGCCCAACTCTACTATGGGAATACTAAATGTTGCCTACTCTAAATTTTTATAAGGGCAGGGGTCGTTGATGAGTACCAAGTCCCATCCAAAGCATGGCATTCCTCAAGGTTTTTTTACCTGTAAAAAAAAATCTAAAGGCCTCTGCTGATTTTTGAACCAGCGATTTTGAGCTCAGAAGACAAGTACGCTACCTCTGATCTACCGGCAGCCTGAATATAAGGTTTTAATGATTTTAGTCCATATTTTGCAAAAATCTTAAAAGATCTAAAAAGCACATGTGACATCTTCGTCTGAAATTTCAATTTCATTACAACAATCGATTCAGAGTTCCCGCCAAAACGGCCAAAGGGAAGAAAGTCGGGGGCTCGACCCAATAATCTAAATAACTGTCGATTGTGATGTATTAAAAAAAATACACACATTAAAATGATTAAATTATTGATATAAAAAAATTAATTATATTTATTTTTCTATAAAAAGCAAATTTCTTTAAAAAAAACAAAACACGGCCATCAGCTGTGTGTTGAGACGAGTCGAGGCCTGGGTTGTAAGAGACGGTCTGAGTGAACATGGAGAGTGGTGTTTAGGCTTAAAATTTAACGAACTAAATAGAAGCGAATTCACGGTGAAATTGATCAGCAAAGAAGGTACTGTTGTTTGTTTATATGTACAGGATATTTGCCCAGAAATATATAACTTAAATTTAAAAAAAATGGCCAAAATATAAAACAAAAAAAAGATTGAATTAGTGTTAAGAATTTAGTTTTTAAGATTTTTCTTTTGATTTTTGTTTGTTTCAATGTTTAGTTTTTTAATTTTATAATGTAGATGATTTAAGATAATAAACCCAATATTTGTTCTCGTAAATTCTGTTCTATTCGTTTTCCCTATTGGCCCAATAAGATAATTTGAAAACCTTTGGATTAGATTTAATATTATTTAAAATTATTAAAATGCCACAAATCCAAATGAAAAGTTGGTTAATCGAATTTTTTTTAAATACGAGCACTTTCTTAAAAATTGCAAGTCTTGAACTTTTGATATTTTTTCAGGGCCCTTTTCGAAAAAATAAAATAGAAGACCAGAAATACAATTTTTACAGGAAATGTGGTAATTTATTGTTTATTATTTATTATTGTTTATACCATTACATTTCATTATTATTATTAATTCAATGATTAATTATTACTTATATTTTTATTTATTTATCATTTATTTAAGTTTAACACTTAACACTTAAACCTCCTTTTTATTACCATACGATATAATGAATGTATCAACACGAAATTTAGTATGTGGATTCAGAAGTGCCAACTTAATTGAATAATTCGTTCTGGGGCAATATATTGCCGGTGATTCATCGACTTTTTTTTTTTTTTTTGCAGTAGGAATAAACGAGTTATAAGGGGGGGGGGGGGGGGGGGGCTTATTAAAAGTCATCTTAATGGGAGATCTTTATGCACCACAGTTGGACTGTTCACCAAGATAGAGAACCAAAGATAAGACGAGCTCATAACAAAAAATGTCCATTCCTTGGTTTGACATTATATATCAGATATAGAAGTGATCTGGTCAAGATCCCAGATTACATTACTTGACCATACTTGGCGCCTGTCGCTTAGGTCACTCTTTCTTCTCATATGCTTTGACATTTCCATGACTTCTCGGGCTTAGTTTAACATTATGCACTAAAACATTAGGACTTTATTATACCGATCACTTTTTTATAAATCTCCCTTCCTCGTTCCCCCTCTCAAACATAATACTGGAGAACTCGAAGAAGATATTGTTCATTTTTTATTAAACTGTCCTTTGTATAATAATATTAGAGTAAGATTTATCTAAATATATTAAAAACTGATGAAGATGAAAGTAATATTATTAGAATATTAGAGATTGTTTCTATAGAGCAAATTAATGATGTATATTACTATATTCTAAATTATATTAATTTAAAAAAGCAAACATTAAAAAATCTAACTTACAATAAAAATTGAAGGGGGAAAGGGGGAAAAATGAAATTAAAATTAAGAATAGAGGACAAAAAAAAAATAATAAAGATAATGAAAAATGAATTTAAGTTGAGATTTTCATATTAAGTTTTTGTTAAATACTTGTTGTTCACAGTTTAAGTACAAAGTGTATGTATACAAGTAAATGTGCGCATTTATTTTAATATTTAGATATTTAGAAATTTATTAAGTTGTAATATTCTTACTTTATTATTATATCGGATGTATATTCATTTGTACCACAACTCTCTACAATAAGGCTTAATAGGGTTCAATGTAGTAATAAATAAATATAAAGTGAGCAACTGTACCTACTCATTATTCGTGAATCGTACTCCAAAAATACTCCTTTACAGTCTTTTTTACTCCTTTGTGCTCCATTAAAAAATATAAAATGTGGGTAGAAATATTTTCACATTTTAACAAGTGTATATTCCCCACAAAAATTTGAAATTATTAAATGAATTAGCAATGTGTTGCCCCGGCACTAATGCTGCTGTGGAGAGGGTATTTTCCCTTGCAAATGGAGTACTGGAGCAGTGAAAAATCACAAATATCTGCAGAAACACTAGCTGCAGTTTTAACGGTAAAGTTCAACCTGCGGGACGCAAGTTGTTCTGACATAAGTGTGTTCTTAGAAGAAAATTTAGAACTATCGAAAAAAATGCATTCAAAAGGAAAATACGATTTTAAGAATTAAAATGATATAGGTACATAAAATGACAAAATTTCTATTAATTTTTATATTATTTTTTAAAAATATATACCCGATTGGTTGAGACTTAATGTTTTTTTTCACAACCCCAATCACCATTATCCAATGAAATTCCATCCGTACTCCTTTTGTAAAAAAAAATAGTTGGTCTCCTTACATTCATGCATGCTTTTACTACGAGGTGATATCACCCACTGCAGAGCCCGACTCTGGGAGTCCTACATTTCGCCTAACCAGTTTTATTCACCTAGGATAACGAGTTAGTATCTGATATCGTAGCGAAGGACGACGTGCTGAAGGTTTTTTCATCTCCCAGAAGGCAAGCATTATGTTGTTAAATAAATAAAAATTGAATTAATAAAACTAATAATAATTAAACAAATAATAATTAAATTAAATTACCGCATTTCCAGTAGAAATTTTATTGCTGGTCTTTTACTAAATTTTGATTTCTACAGTAATTTTCGAAAAGGGCCCTAAAAAAATATCAAAAGTTCAAGACGTGTAATTTATAAGAAAGTGCACATAATTTTAAAAATTTTCGATTAACAAACTTTTCATTTGGATTTCCAAAGAGATGCCATATTGTTTTTCTAAATTTTTGCACAAGTGTTAAATCTAATCCAAAGGTTTTTAAATTATCTTACTGGCCAATAGGGAAAATGAATAGCATAGAATACGAGAACAAATATTTGGGTTTATTTACTTAAATTTACATAATACAATTAAAAACAACATTAAATATTTTAAATTAATTTAAAACTATATCAAATGTTATTTTTGGCATACATATATATATATATATATATATATATATATATTGTAACGCTCGTATTTTTACTTGTTACATTTATATCTTAAATTTATAGATAATTATACTCCAAGATGACCTGATTATAATAATAAAAAAACTATACACAAAAATAAGTTGTTACAGTTATATTTGAGGTTCAAAAAATATATTTTTTAATATAAAATATTTACAGCCTTTACACTACTAAACATCAGGGTTTTTTTATAACACTTTCATATTCCCGTATACAATCCTAATTGCTTACATTTATTGTTAACTAATTATTAGCTTATCATTTAATTTTATTACATAATTGAAATGAATGAATTGATCTATTTTGATACTATATCGACCCTGGTACAAATCGATTTGATAACCCCCAGTAACCTTCCTTAGGTCTAATAAAATGATTGCAATTAAGTACCTTATTTTCCATTTATTAAATATTCATGTAATGGACAATATGGATCATTACAATATATATATATATATATATATATATATATATATATATATATATATATATATATATATGTGTACATATAAATAAATAAAAGCACCTCCTTTTGTTTTTTATTCATTGGTTGTTTTAAAACAAATGCGACTTCATATAATTATTCAACTATTTAGTTGCTTCTTTGTTTTTATATAAATAAATATAATTAATTTTTATAATATTAATAATTTGGATGTGTGTATTTTTATACATCACAAGATATCTCCTTACGACGAAACATATTAATTTTTAATCAAATGGGGGGAGGGGGGGCTCAATGTAAAAGAAAAACTTTGTTAACAAATTTGTGTTGGAAAAGTACATTGTCCACGATTCACAAACAACTTTTTTTCCTATTCTTTTCCTATGTATCGTATTATTTATTCAACCGTATTCCATAGGAAAAAAGATTAAAAATAGCAAACTCTCATTTTTTATGCACACTTTTTCGCATTTATTATTCTTTGTGACTCACTAAAATTTTAATACTGTCGGAGTTAAAAGTCTTAATTTAAAAAAACAAGGTCCTCCCTCCTCCCCTACTGCTCATTAGTTAAATATGTTTTTTCTCTTAAGGAAAGAAAAAGGGGTAATAATAATAATTTTTTATTTAAAAACATATTATTTATAATTTATTACAATTATTACACACTTAGTAACTGTTCTTGCTTTGAAAGGGCATGTCTTTTCCCTTTGTCTTTTAAATGTTTTAATTATATTGTAGATAATTAAAGACAGAACAGTGGAATGAGAGCCAACATTAATTCTGAACCAGCTTTTTTTTATAATAAACTTAATAAGGGTGCTCAAAGACTTTATTTCTTTTTTTTTATATAGTTAGTTATTCTGACTCCGGGCTTTAACAACTAAGTCATTTTGCCTACTACCAGAGAGCTTTTTTGTAGCTCTGGTGGACATGAGCCCGACTCTACTCGATTTTTATTTTTTATTCTCCTAGGGTAAGGTTCTTTAACAAGTACCCGACATCGTACAGGCTCCGGACCATCGATTAACAGCCCTTCAGAAGGCGTGCTCAAAGTTTTTTCATCTCCCAGATACAAAACCTAAGGGCTTAGGTGGGTTTCGAACCCGCGATCTTGAGCTCAAAATGCTATTTTTTTATATATACATATATATTTTTTTTAATTCTACAATCTGTACAAAATTTACAAATGATCAGATAAGAAAATAAAATGTACAATTGATGTGAGAAACAAACCAAAGCTGACACTCTCTGAGTTTGTTTAATTATTCAGAAAATCGCAAGGCAAGCGCCATTTTAGGCGTCGTGGAGGGTTGTAGGAATGAAGGGACAAGCTCTGAGAAAAAGGATTGGAATGGGATAAAGACTTTACATATGTACAAGGAAATCGAGGTTCTGCCTTGTAAAAGAAAATTCAAAATTTGGCCAACGTTTCGAAATTTATTTATTTTCTTCTTCAGGGCCTTATAATGACTTATGAAAAAACAAACTCTTAACACCTTCACCACACACATCCACTCAAGTCATTATACGGCTCTGAAGAAGAAAATAAATAGTTTTCGAAACGTTGGCCAAATTTTGAATTTTCTTTTACAAGACAGAACCTCGATTTCCTTCTACATTGAAAAGATAATGTAGACTCTATTAATCATTATGACTCTACATATATTCCTAAGTTACTAAAAGTTCATAGTTAAGTACCATGGCAACTCAACTTTCTCTTATAACGTTTTTCCAATTTGGTCAGTGAATTGAAAGAACTCAGGCAACCTGCCCTCTGCTTCCCTATTGAGAATATATTGACTATTACTGAAATAATTTAAAGACAATTAAATAATTAAAATGGTCTAATTAAATGTATAAATTCCTTTCTGTTGGATATGGCTTTAAGAAATTCCAATGTCTGAAAAAAAAACAAAAAAAAAAAAACAGTTTTTAAGGGTAAAGTCGAAATAGATGCTTTAAAAAACGGAAACCATTTTATGTGGCGTTCTTTGTGTTCTGCTTTTTCCAGACACAAAGGGAAAATAATTCCACACTTCACAGAATCTAATTTTCTTATTTAATTCCGTTTTAAATTCCACAGCTATAAGAGTATAGGGGAAGTTATGTAATCGATCAGAAAATCGATGTTGAGTTTTCACCAGAATTTGATGTTTTCCATGAATGTATCGACACGACATTTCATATATATATATTCAACTATTCTCTATATTCAATAGTCAACTATTGATTTTTTTATCCACACGGTCAGTTTTTTATGGAGGAAGATCAACAATTTAGTTGATTAATTCGTGCTGGGGATGTACAATGCCGGTGATTCATCGACTTTTTCACCATCAAATATGCTTCAGAATTTCTGGTTATAGTTACTTATTCGTTATGTTCAGCAATGCTGAAAACATATGACCAAGACTGTCTCATAGTACAGACAACTGGCACTGATTCAAGCAGACATACAAAAACATGGTTTGGCTAAAAATACATGCAACAAAAATACAGTTGTAGAATGCATTCACTAACTTACCAGTCATTCATGCAAACCCCATATACTCCGTTCGTTGTTCATTTAAAATATATTCTATGTAACAAGCATTTTCAGGTTATATATTTATGTATATTTTATAAGGTACAATATTTGTAAGAATCAATTTTTCGATAAGGCTAACAGTTTTGAGGCAAATCAAGGAAACGTCTAAAAATATGAGTTTCAAAACTACATTTCAAGATGGTTCTCGGCATGTATCTCGAAAACCGGACGACCTGTGAAAAATCATATTTCATATAAATTATGTATTTCAGTATTCTCCACGACTATTCTTTTTCAGGGCCTAATAGGAAAATAAATAGTTTTCAAAACGTTGGCCAAATTTTAAATTTATCATTTACACGACAGAACCTCGAATTCCTTCTACATTGAAAAGATACTGTCGACTCTATTAATCATTATAAAACCAATAATGTAACAAATTAAATATATAAGAAGTAGAACATCGTTTTAAAGGTCTTATTTTATTTATGCTGAGGACGGGTAGAGGGTGGGGGAGGGCGTAACGAATTATTGAAAATTTTAACTTAGGTAGGTACTTCTAAAACCATGGAACTTAAAATTACCAACCGGGCACATAACTTTACTAGCCTGCTTAAAATTAGTAACCAGCTTGAAGTTACTAACCTGATTAAATTACTAACCTTCTTAAAATTACTAATCTGCTTACAAGTCAAGGAAAAAAAATAAATATATATATATATATATAACAGTGTACATCGGGGCTTCTCTGGTCTATGACCTGCATAGGAAATATTACCAAAGAACTAGAGCACAAAAATGGTTTTGTTTAATAAATGGAACAATTGTTCATTGGCATAGTAATTAAAGTTATTGAACTAATTTCCTGTGTTGGTTAAGTAACGACCAGGACAGTTTAAGGATAAAGAATGGATTCCTCCCCTCCCCGGAAGTGGCCATTACGAAGGATAAGGACTTCCTGTAATCCGTAGGCGATAGATTACTAAAGGAACAGACTGTTGTCCTTTAGTAGGAGTGTCAATTTAACTTAAATTAAGGAGAGTAGATAAGGATATCAGGATAAATGTATGCAGTACATATTGGGCACTTCCGTAGTTAGACAGCGCAGATCGCGGGTTCAAAACTCGACCCTTAGGTTTTTTATCTGGAAAGTGAAAAAATCTTGAGCACGCCGTCCTTAGAATGGGACGTTTCAAGTCTAACCCCCTACGCTAGATGAATAAACTTAGGTAGGTAAAATTTAGGACTCCCACAGTAGAGTTGGGCTCATGTCCACCAGAGGGTCGAATGAGCGCTCTGGTAGTAGGCGATATGACCTCATAGTTATAATACGAATAAATTCGACACGAAATTCATATTTTCAAACCCCTGTCTATGCGTTTGTGTGTATGTCTGCGTATACATAAGGACAACATCTATTAATTTTCAGTCAAAACAAAGAAAGGAAAGGAAACACAAAAACTGCCGTTCTAATGAACCTAGGTTCATTTCAAAAAACTTCTCAAAATTGATTATTTCCATTCATTTTTGCATATTTTTTTGTAATCCAGAGATCCTCCAACAATATCCTATAATTTCTGTTTTAATTAAATTTGTTTAAAATTTTTATTCGTATCATTAATGTTTCTAGTTAGAGGGAGCCGGTACAGAGCTCAAGATTGCGAGTTTGAAACCCGGCCGAGGCCCTAAGTTTATTTTATCTGGGAGGTTTATTTTACCTCCCAGATAAAATAAACTTAAGAATGGGACGTCAAGCAATGGTCCCGAGCCTGTACGATGTCAGGTAATCGATAAAGACCCCTAAACTTGGTGAATAAAAATTTCAGGTAGGCAAAATTTAGGGCTTTCATAGTAGTCAGGCTCATGTCCACCAGAGTGACAAAAGAGATTTATTTAATTTATCTTAAAATATATATTTAAAATAAAGCACGCCGTCCTTTGGATGGGATGTTAAGCGATGGTCCCGAGCCTGTACGATATCAGGTACTCGTTAAAGACCCCTACCCTAGGTGAATAAAAATTTAGGGTAGGCAAAATTTATGACTCCCACAGTAGAGTCGGGCACTTGTCCACCAGAGTGACGAAAGAGCGCTCTGGTAGTAGGCGATATGACCTCGTAGTTAAAGCCCGGGCATGAATCATAAAACATAACCTAACCTGACCTAAAGAGTTTATTCGATAAAAATATTATTTTCATATTATGTTCATGTATAACACATGTATACATTTTATTTATCAATAAACATTTACCAACGAAAATGTTTTTTTAATGTTTAAAATAATAAATTATTCAATTTAGAAATACGTACTCATTTCGTTTTGTTTTGAAATATTTTATATTTCAAAAAGTAAACATCAAATCGGTCAGCAGCGATACGTTTGTAAGCGGTACCATGTGAATCGAGACAGGAGAGCAACTAGCGGAACGAAGACAGTGTGAAGCGCTCTCTCTCTCTCTGCGCATGCGCGATACGTAAGTTGCGTGTTACCGAAAGTTACATAACGCAGTTTTCGAACATGGGGTGCCGGTCTACCAAATTATAAGACGTTGTCACGTCAAAATATATTTATTATTCATCTCATATTTGTTCGTATTGTAAGATTTAATATCATATTGATATTATAAAATTTATAACCTATTTTGGTGTACGAAATTATATACCATATAGATTTACCATGTATGGTTCAACGGAAATAAATATTATTATTATTGTTGTTTATGAAGGTAACAGTAAAAATAAATTATCAGATAAAATGAATAATAAATGGACGCAAGGACAGTGCTAAAAATATGTGCATAAGTCTAAGAGGGGAGGTTACGGAGGGGAAGGGAAAGGGTGGGGGTAAGTTGGCAGAGGGACAAGGTGGAGAAGGGGGGAAGAGGGGAGGGGTCAGTGCACTTAGGCTGCATTCCTATCAGCCCACCTCACACCACGGTGCAGCCCACACTAGTACAAGGGTGCATCCATCCTACCTACACTGCACCAGTTTAGACAACTTATCACAGAGAGAAAGAGGGTGGTGGATAAGTTGACACCTTAATAAAGTACGATATGGATAACACGTTATTTTATCACGCTCAACTAACCAATTACAACATTACAACGTTACTTTCCTAGATGTACAATGTATAGGGAAAGTTATGTAATCGGTCAGAAATTTTATGTATCCCTTATCCGGCGTTCTGTTAACCGGCGCGCTCCCTTATCCGGCGCTCGCAAAATAATATCAAATTTTTAAACTAAAATTAACATTCAATTATTAGATTATCAATTATATGTGCCACGTGTATTTACGAGACGCCCCGGCGATTGGCGGGTTCTACAGCAGGCCGTGGGAGCAATAAAATAAACGAGAATAATATTGTGCCCTTATTCCCCCCTACGCGGAGAACGGGTGTTTTTGAGCCTCCTTCAGGGGCCGGTACACCCGAAAAAAAAAAAAAAAAGTTACATTGTTCTCTTTCTTTTCTATATCTCGCAAATTGGGACCTGATGATGGGACGTAAGAAGGTCCCGAAACATCGTTGGGATAAAGACACTTCCTAAGTTTTTTTTGAAAAATAGTTATCTTAATTTTTATTAAATTGAAAAATGTGTACTTATTATAAACGTATCTTATATTAATTTTTTTTTATATATTCATATATTTTTAAGTATTTATTTGTTCAGTTTTTATTAATTTATCTTTACTTTTTTTAATAGTTTCGTTATTACTACTAATCATATGTGTGTTAGACTCAAGTAGTTATATATCTAATTTATAAGCTATCTTAATGTATAAATTCTTTTGACGTATCCTATTACCATGTATTGGTTTAACGGAAATAAATTTATTATTAATATTATTAGGTACTTAATTCAAAATTGAAAAATAAAAAACTCGGTGAATCACTGGCAATGTACTTCTCCAGGAAGAATTAGTTAAGTTATCGCTCTCCCTCCAAAACCATTCTTCCGTTTGAGCTAAACATCAATAGACTTATACAGTAGAACCTCTTTAAGTCGAACCTCTTTAAGTCGAACCTCAATAAGTCAAAAACCTCCAAAACTCGAAAAAAAGTTCTGTTCCTTTCCCTTCAAGCCCCAAAATCTCCATTACTCGAAATCTCAACCCTCTATTAGTCGAAATAATCAGTGAGTCCCTACAAGCCATTTTGGTACATATTTTCCCTCTATAACTCGAAAAAATAAATTGAACCTCTGTATCTCCAACATAGCAATGTTTTATTTTACAACCTTTACAACTCGATTATTTGAAACTTATTACCTCTATAGCTCGAAGAAAAATAAGTTACCGACTTCAAGAATTTGCCGACCATGTACACCATTGTTTCTTAGAAAACAATTTAGGAGTATACAATAAATAGGATTACCAATTATCTAAAGCAAAACAAAATTACTGACTTTTTTTAATACCTACATATACTAAGTATTTTTTATTTTAAGGATGTTTTGAAATAATGTTGATTTATAATAAATATAAATATGTTTGTTACCTCTGTAACTTGAATTTTTATTTATTTCACCTCTCTAACTCAAAATTACTTAGAATGAATCTTAACCTCTACAAGTCGAATCCAAATCCGCCTAAGTCGAAATCCTCCATAAGTCGAAAACTCTATAACTCGAATTTTTCGGCGTCTCCCTTGATGTTAGACTTATAGAGGTTCTACTGTATATGGGCTTCTGAATCCTCATGCTAAACTTTGTGACTATACATTCATTATATCGGCTATTACAATAACAAACTTTAAACTTCAACTAAAAATGTTTATATTAGAGGAAACCCTCTACACGGAAACTGATAGTTAGACGTGAAAACGTCTATTCGCTCGTTAAGCACAGTGATAGCCGGTCAAACTTTCTTGTGTTACAAAATACCGTCAGATTTCAATCGATAATAACTACGAGACTAATAATGCGATAACAACGGTTGAGGTCACAATGGATAGAGCATGTTTGTATGTGTTTGTTTTGCCTGTGACGTTATCGGGCTAGTGTAATAACGCGTTTAGATAGGACGTTGATTCGGGTGTCATTGTAAAGAGCTTGAGGAGCACTACTAGGACTCAAAGTGAAACAATAAAAAATATTCGCCGAAATATATGTAAAAATAGGTATTAAATTGAAAATTGCAAAAAAATTAAAGATGTCGTCTCATATGAATCGTAAATATGCGCGGAATTATAGAAAACGCAAATCAGAGGAAAGCTCGCATAAAAAGGAATTTAAAAAACCTAAAAAGTCTAGTGCCGAGCAATTGCAAGAGCTACGGCAGCATCGAAAAGAAAATGAAAAATGATTTTATCCCGACGTTTTCACGGTAAATCTACGGCGTGGACCTTGACTATGCCTTAATGTTTTTTTCTTCTCATTGTTCATTAATAATAAAATAACTATAATAAAAAACACAAATCCTGTTCCTTATTCAAAAATTTTAGGTGATACATAGCTTTTTATTTTTTGGACAGAGCTCCTCCAAAGATATCCTTTTTAAGGTGTGCCAATCTACGTTTTAATCATAATTTTTTATTATTTACAAACTAACTTTTATTACTTATATATTTTATTTCGGTTGAATTTTTCTTTTAAGTATTTTTATTATTATTTTATTTATTTTTTTATTATATTTTTGTTAAGTGACGTACGTTATCATGAATTTCATGTCTGTGTTTGTCTCCACCCTAACTCCTAATAGGATGAATGTATCGACACGAAATTTTATATGTTTATCCAGAACCCCATAACGATGACACCTATTAATTTTCAGCCAAATCCGCGAAAGGAAAATGATTAGGGAGGGCTTAACACAAAAACTCCAAGAACTGTCAATATAATGAATGTATTCTTGTTTGTATTCAAAGTCCTAGAAGATGTTTTCTACATGATAACCCAGATGCCAATATCCTTGTTCCTGCATCAATATTGTGTTCAAACACGTACTGGAATACAAAACGATCAAAACTGTAACAATAGACAAAACTTCACTTCATCTATTGGATTGCAAACTAATTATCAAACTAGGAAATATGATTATAAACTAATGCAGACCATTATAATCTAATGGATGGTTAGATGGCTCCAAAGTTGTCGAGAACAGTAACAGGAGCCTCTAAACTGTGAATTAGTAACCTGTGATCTCAGGTAGAACAGGTCTGAATCACTGTAATCTTGAGAGGCGGAGATGATCAATTTGTAATATGGTTGGTACACGCCAGTCGAGGCCATTACCACCAATCATCCCTCCATTGAAGAAAATTCATCAGAGCAACTGGTACCCGTTTTTTTTTTTTTTTTTTTCATTCATAAGTAAAATATCACGGTGAAGAGTGATCAGATCACGCACGGAAGTGTCCCATAGGCGAAAATTGCACTGATATGTTAACTATTAATAATATTATGAACCAGAATTAGAGTTGAATAAAATCACCGGTTACGTACTTCCCCAGAACGATTTAATCAATGACATTTTTCTTCCTCCAAAGCCAATCGACCGTATTTGACTTATAAGTACTTATAAATACGAGTATAGTGACTTCTGAATCATATTAAATTTTTTGTAAATAAATTCATTACATCGGCAATATTTGGTTAGGGTAGTCGAGTAAGGGTAGTAGGTTATTAGTTAGGGTAGTCGAGTTAGGGTAGTAGGTTATTAGTTAAGGTAGTAGGTTATTACTTAGGGTAGTCGAGTTAGGGTAGTAGGTTATTAGTTAGAGTAGTCGAGTTATGGTAGTAGGTTATTAGTTAGGGTAGTAGGTTATTAGTTAGGGTAGTAGGTTATTAGTTAGGGTAGTCGAGCCCCCTTCTCTGGTCCCTAACTATTAATAATATTATGAACCAGAATTAGAGTTGAATAAAATCACCGGTTACGTACTTCCCCAGAACGATTTAATCAATGACATTTTTCTTCCTCCAAAGCCAATCGACCGTATTTGACTTATAAGTACTTATAAATACGAGTACTTCTGAATCATATTAAATTTTTTGTAAATAAATTCATTACTTCGGCAATATTTGGTTAGGGTAGTCGAGTAAGGGTAGTAGGTTATTAGTTAGGGTAGTCGAGTTAGGGTAGTAGGTTATTAGTTAAGGTAGTAGGTTATTACTTAGGGTAGTCGAGTTAGGGTAGTAGGTTATTAGTTAGAGTAGTCGAGTTATGGTAGTAGGTTATTAGTTAGGGTAGTAGGTTATTAGTTAGGGTAGTAGGTTATTAGTTAGGGTAGTCGAGCCCCCTTCTCTGGTCCCTTCCTTTCATAGGACCGATTAATAGGTGACATGCTTGTGTAGGGTCTTGAATTTAAATATAAAAAAAGTTAAATTTAAAATTTAAAATCTTATATAAGTTTGAAGCCTTTGTCTGTGGCATCGTAGCTCCAAGACGGCTGAACCGATTTGAAAGCAGATTTTTTCTATCAAAAGCTGGTATTTGCGAGATAGTGCTTAGCCATGTTTGGTGGAAATCGGATATGTCGTTTCCAAGATCTTCAGGTTTCATTAGAGCCTGTGTAGGGATCTCGGCCTCTATTACAGCTAGAGACTTGGAGTTTGAGCTCAAATGTTGATATCCCGACGTTTTCACGAAAAATGTACGGCGTGGACATTGACTATGCCTTAATGTTTTGTTTTTTTCTTCTTTATCGATCATTATAGATTTTCTTTATACCATGTACCAAAGTGGCATACCCCAATCAAATTTGGCACTTTACCATTAAATTTCGGGATGCTTGAATTATTTCGAATAATGGGTGAAAAATGATGACATCACGATGTGATAATTCCTTCTCTTTTGTTTACGTGGGCAGACATCAGAGCTAAATTTATGACTTAGGTTGCCGGTTTGTTAATCTGAAATAGTGTGGGTAGATGTCGACAGTGTTTTAGCAGGCGCCTTGGGTGGCCGTTCTTGCTTAAAATCCAAAAAAAATATGACAATCAAGTAACATCTTTGTCGGTGAATCACCCAATAATGGAATTTCATGTTTACCTCCAGATTCCAAATATATAGGTTAGGTTAGGTTAGGTTTTATGACTCATGCCCGGGCTTCAACTAACTACGAGGTCATATCGCCTACTACCAGAGCGCTCTTTCGTCACTCTGGTGGACATGAGCCCGACTCTACTGTGGGTGTCCTAAATTTTGCCTACCCTAAATTTTTATTCATCTAGGGTAGGGGTCTTTAACGAGTACCTGACATCGTACAGGCTCGGGACCATCGCTTAACGTCCCATCTGAAGGACGGCTTGCAAGTTCATTTTACCTTCCCGATAAAATAAAGTAAGGGCCTCGGTCGGGTTACGAACCCACATTCTTGAGCTCAGAAGACGAGCACGCATACCACTGAGCTACCGGCGCCCTCTCCAAATATATATATATATAAAAAATAAATTGGAGGGGAAGCGACAAGATAATTGATTAATTCGTTCTGGGGAAGTACATTGCCGGTGATAAAATGGTCTTTAAGTTCATCCGAGAATGGCCCAAATTTGAGTTGGGATGAATGACAGGTATACAGTAGAACCTCGATTAACCGTGTCTCGATTATCCGTGGTATGTAAGCAGTAAGTATAGGTTCCTAGAAACTTACAGAGTAGAGAGTAGAGACAGAGACCCTCAGCTAGGTACTTCCGAGAAAAAAAATGCAGCTGCACCTACAATAAAATGACCTCAAGACGGCTGAGGCCATTGAGTTTGTCTTCATAAAAGGTCACATTATCGTATATATGTTTTGTATGTAATTTTCTATTATGTTAATTGAATAAAGACTCTACTACTACTACTGCCTTCAATAAAATGTTCTAGGAATGATTTGATATGAATTCTTCAAACTTAGAACTTAAGTAAAGAAAATCACAGGTTGTCAATTATATATTTCAGGAAAATCATCTCAAACCGCAAAAAACAAAGGATTACTTCATATCTTCATATTGATAGCGTTATAACATGGAAATGTACACATATGTATATAACATTGTACACACATATGTAATTCGTGAAATAAAAAGTGTCTCGATTAACCGTGGTTTTCATTTATCCGTGCGACCTCTCCTCCACATTACCCCGGATGATCGAGGTTCTACTGTATATGAAATCTCAAGTATATAGGATCATCCGTAATAGTTGTAGGAAAAGTAACATGCTCACGAATTCTCCACTGAGCCGATTGCGATGTTTGTCAGAGTGTGGGCGAGCTTTTGAGAAAAGGCGTTCAGACGGAAGGGTGATTGTCACAGAAGAAAGATATTTCCAGGCAAACCCCCAAATTTTCCCCCCAGTTCAGCCCCAATATACCAACGGATTTCTTTAAATTTTTTCAACGTACATTTATATACAAGGACAGTTCCTTATGAAGCGTTTTGTAATCAATTAGGGTGAGTTTTCTTCACCCTTCTGTAACTGCAACGTCTCAAGTCATTCCTCCTGCTACCGGCTCATGGCTAAGGCAAAATGAAAAGGTTCTAATGTGTTTCTAAGACGACTGAATCAATCGAACTAGAAAGCTACGTTTGCCTGTATACAAAGATATAAATGACGGGTCGATGAGCAGTTCTTTTGACATTTGGTTAAGGAAAATTTTGATGCAAAGTATTTGTCTATTAGATTTTTGGAAAATGTAAGGATGCAGAAACATGTACGAAAACATCTTGAATTAAAAATATATTTTTTTTATGTGAAATTGGTTCAGAAGTATTACTCCAAACAAGAATTTGCGACTTAAGACCATTGCTGACCTCCACTACAATCCCACATCATCTGTTCTTCCCTGGGTTAGATATTTAGCGTTATTTTTATTTTGATATACTATAGTCAGAGGCATAATCAAATTTTTTTTTTCGGTGTATATACAGATGAAATAAAATTTCTCTCGGTACAAATTCAGTAATTAGATTTATTTAATAATACTGCTGGGAGATGTGGTTTTACTTGGTAGAGGGGAATATGAAGCCATAATGATTTGAAATAGTTTCATTTTGAATACATAATATGTATTATATTATATCTTCTGTTATTGTTTCACATATAGAAATTGTTATTTTCGGAAGATTTTCCTTAATTTTCAGCGAAATCGGCCGAAGGGAATATGGAGATCAGATTTTTAGATCAAAAATCCTAATAACTTCTGATGTAATGAATATATCGACAAAAAAATTTAGAATGAGGATTTTGGAGGGAAAACTTAGTTAATTTGTACTGGGATGATTCACTGACGACTTTTAGGAATTAGGTGGTCGAAAATCATTGAATTCCGATGAAAACTCAACATCGAATTAGTGATCGATTGCATAATTTCCCTTATTCTTCGTACAGCTGAGAAAGTAAACAATATATCAATATAAACATATGATATATTGTATATCGATAGGCATCCCTATATGATAGTATCGATAAGCAATTATAAACTGGATGAGGAACACACAAGACGGCGCCCAGCGACCCCTGAAGAGGTAAGCCGAGGAACAAAACCTAACGATGTGTTCTACGTTTTTCATACTTTACCCTTCCACAATAATTACTTATCGATCCTGGCCTAGAGATCTCAAACCACTAAATTACTCAACAGAAATGGTTCGCTATTGTTCCCCACTAGACCAATATTTTCTTACTATTTCAAATAAACAAATTATAAAAATTATAATAATAATTACTGTTATTGATTTAAAGGTTATATTGTTACAATTGAAGATATAAACAAAATTAATTCACAATATGATGAGCACAACTATGGGAGTCACCAATTTCCATTGAGTTATATTACAGTTAGAAATCAATTTGAGGATTACGGTAACTTTGAGTTAGCGTGTTTGCCTGCTGTGCTCAATACAGCGGAAATATTCAGCGTAATTATATGACCGACCCTCTCAGTCCAAATATTTTAAAACTCCCGATATAATGAATATCGACACGAAATATTATATGTAAATACGAGTCGACACTTATCAATTTTTCAGTCGAGTCAATTACAAGGGGCAGGGAAGGACGATGGGAGAAAGCTCAATACGAGGTGTGGTGTAGAGGGCGCTGGTAGCTCAGTGGTATGCGTGCTTGACTTCTGAGCTCAACAATGTGGGTTCGACACTCGACCGAGGCCCTTAGTTTATTTTATCTGGGAGGTAAAATAAACTTAAGCACGCCGTCCTTCGGATGGGACCTTAAGCGATGGTCCCGAGCCTGTACGATGTCAGGTACTCGATAAAACACCAGAGTGACGAAAGAGCGCTCTGGTAGTAGGCGATATGACCTCGTTGTTAAAGCCCGGGCATGAATCATAACACCTAACCTAACCCATAAAAAAAAAAAAAAATTAAAAATATATACAACGAAAGTATATGATATGTACAAAATAATAGGTAAAAAAAATATACATAATAAAATAGTAATGGTCTGTGCAATCTAAATAATAATAAACATAAAACAATAATAATAAAGACAAAATAAAATCAACATGAAAGTCCTTCCTCGAAACACCCCCAGTTCTCTGTCATCCCCATCCCTCCAACTTAATGGGGGCAGGGGAGATCGCGGGGGCTCGAGGGATCCTTCCTGCCTTCTCGCCCCGCCAATCACTGTCCAGCATTGGAGGCAGGCCAAGAAGGAAAGGAGAGTTGAAGGTAAGAGGATTACATGAGGGGAGAAGCTGGTCATCTCCGGCACTCCCTAAATATTGATGCTAGATTACAGTAGCAGGTCTCTCGGCCAGCGCCGCCTCAGTCTACGGGTGGGATTATCTGGATGGGAATGGGATGACAAGAGTCGAGCAACTGGATTGACTTGGGTACGCTAGGGTGACCGGATTTTAAAATCCAATTTAGGGGAACATTATATGGAGTCATAGAAGCCATATTGCCTACTACCAGAGTGCTCTTTCGTCACTATGTTGGTCATGAGCCCGACTCTACTATGGGAGTCCTAAATTTGTATTCACCTAGAATAGGTCTTTTTAACGAGTATCTGACATCACATCGGGAACATTGCTTAACGTCTCATCTGAAAGGACAGCGTGCTCTAAGATAAAAAAAATTAAGGGTCTTGGCCAGGTTTCGAATCAGGATTCTTGAGCTCAGTAGCACGCTAGCTCTAACCTACTGGCGCCATCAAGCCATGTTATAACAATAACGAAGAGCCGCAAGGAGATCCGGTGTCACATACCTGGAGGAACGTCTGGTCATCCTATGTTATGCCAGCCTCCCCCTCCTCCCCTAACATGTTTTTACATTATCAAACAGGTTGAGACACGTCCATTCTTGTTGTCCCTGGCCCCGATACCTTTATAATTTAGATACCAATAATCGAATATTTTTCGAGACTTTATCGATTGTTTAATTCCGATTATTTGCATATCGAAATCTTTCCCAAATGATGTCGATGGATCACCATTAATTAGGTTTTCGCTCTCCCTTCAAACCAATAGTTTGAAGGGAGAGCGAAACCAATCGTTGAGCTGAAACGATGACTCACATAGGGGCTTCTCAATCCTCAACTAAATTTTAGTCGATACATACCTACATTACGTAGGCAGTTATTAGGGTTTGTGAGCCTTCATTGACCCCTTCGACCGATTCCGCGAAAAATTAATAGATACTCTCATTTAAGGAGTTTCGAATTTAAATATAAAATTTCATGTTCATAATTCAATCTATCGAGAGTTATCTTGTTTACAAATACGTACAGAATTTTTTTCTGAATCAAAGGATTAAAAAAACAGGAAAGGGGGCGTTCAAGTATTATTTTTTAACCCTCCCTCCCCCCCATGTAACGCCCCATACAGTCGAGGGATTCCCCGTAAAACATAAACGAAGAGGGTTGCCAACTTGGGAGAACAAAATAAAAATGGCGTACAATACAATCGAGGGATTCCACGTAAAACATAAACGAAAAGGGTTGCCAACTTGGGAGATTTTAATTCCCTAGTTTCCCCCCTGCCGCCCCTGTAACGCATCGTAACGTTTTACAAGACCCCCCCTCCCCCCCCCCCCAAATTGCGTTACGTAATACTTGAACACCCCCAAATTCCAATGAAAACCCAACATCGAATTTCTGGCTAATTATATAACATTCCCTATACTTCGTACAGCTGGGAAAAAAATTAATCAATTAAGTTTTATCTTCATTACATCGGCAGTTATTGGGATGTTTGAGTTGAGCCATTCTTCCTTTGCGCCCATTTTGCTGAAAATTAGTATCCTTATAGGGTTATGTATATTTCATGTGGATAAATGTCAGAAATTGAAATATATGTAGCAATTTGTGGTTATGCAAAAAAAATTTAATTTTTAGTTAATTCATTTAAAAATGTTTAAGTAAACAGAAAAGCTATTTTCAGAAACGGTTTTTTCCATGATCAAAAGCGTGTTTCTTATATAAAAGATTAAATTCACTAATATCTTATAAGTTCAATCGTTATTACTTTTGCTTACAATTTTTATTTTTATCATTAATTTTATTAGTTATTTACTTAATTGATCGCAGATTTCAAAACATCTTTTTAATACTTGGATAAATATACATATGTACGTACATATAATAAATCAATGTTCAGTATGTACATATTTGTCAATTTAATAAATGTTATCAACAAAATACATACGTGATTATTCCTTAGCTCACCTAAAAACACTTCTTTTTATGCTTTAATTGATATATTTTTTCTCATTAATTTATGATTTCCGTTATCCGGCGTCACGTCGGTCCCGGCAACTCTGGATAAGGGAGAGTGTACTGTATATATAATACATATTATGTAGCAATTTGTGGTACATTCTAGCTAATCCCTTTTGTTTCGGGGGAGGGGGGGTTAGTATACAAATTCACTTACCGGTGAATCATCTGCAATCTACGACCCCAGCACGAATTAATCAATTACGCTTTTGTTCTTTGTGAGATAGTGTCGGCATAAAGTATACAGTACCCCCCATTGGAGATCCCTCTTGCGATACCTCGCATCACCAAGCCCATCCCTCCCTCCCTTGTGTACTTGTCTCTCTGAGTTGAAAGAGAGAGATGTTAGATGGAGATACCAGTACAAAGTGCAAAGTTGGCAGTGGCTATGTAGAAAGTTGGTTAGTCTGATGAAATATGCAGAGCCGGCTGGTATCGAACCCCCGGACAGCTGTTCTCGAGGTCACTGATCTTCTGTAAACTCCTTAATCATGGCATCCATCTCTTGACTGGCCAAGTACTCACTTAAATTTCTTCCTCATCCTTAAATCCTCATACTAAATTTTGATAGCCCTTTCCTTTTGGTCGATTTGGCTGAAAAACAATAGGTGTCGAAAAACAATTAGAGAGTTCTGGATTCACTTATGAAAATTCTTCATTTTATCGGGAGTTATTGTGTTTACACACACACACACAGACTTTTTTTTTTTTATATTTGCAATCTTGAGGACAGAAAACATGAAATTCCGTTGAAAACTCCGAATCGAATTTTTGGTCAATTACATAACTTCCCGTATACTTCGTATAGTTGAGGAAGTGAAATTCCTCTTTGTCTGAATGTCTGAAAAAACGATAACTCCCGATAAAACGAATACATCGAAATTAAATGTTATATGTGTATCTAGAACTCTATAAGTACGACAACTAGTAATTTTCAGCGAAATCGGCCGAAAGGCCCCACTCAATAGCCCCAATACAGGTGATCTAATGAACAACTATGTGTAAGTCAGCTATTGATCTTTAGCCAAAACAATCGACTGGTTTAAGAGAGGGGGAGAAAACTTAACTGATAAGTCGTGCTGGAGATACCGGTCATATCGCCTACTACCAGAGTGCTCTTTTGTCACTCTGGTGGACATGAGCCCGACTCCACTGTGAGAGACCTACATTTTGTCTACCCTAAATTTTTATCGAGTACCTGACATTGTACAGGCTCGGGACCATCGCTTAATGTCCCATCCAAAGGACGGAGTGCTTAAGTTTATTTTACCTCCCAGATAAAATAAACTAAGGGCCTCGGTCGGGTTACGAACCCACGTTCTTGAGCTCAGAAGAAAAGCACGCATACCACTGAGCTACCGGCGCCCTAGCAAGATACTAGATATAATGAATACATCGACAAAATTTTTTTTAAGTGTATCAAAAACCGCATATGGACGACCCCTGTTGATTTTCAGTCTAATCGGTCAAAGAGAAGCAGGAGAATAAGGGAAGGCTCAACTCAAAAAATCAAAAACTGCCGATTAAATTTCACATTTAAAATCAAAACCTCATGAGATACATATTGATTTTCAGTCACGCTCAGTGCTGTGCTATGGGGCTCAAATCTGGGGATATCGGATGCACAGTAATATTGAAAAAACCTTCAAATTATTTATAAAAAAATGTTTAAAGCTGCCCAGAAATGCACCACATTTCTTCTTATATTTAGAATCTGATTTAATGCCTGTTTTCTTGTTTACATTGAAATTACATTTACATTGTTGGAATAGATAATTAAAATACACAATTTCTTTGTCAAACTTCACTATATATTCTCAAATACTCAACTAGTTTCGCCGTGTTAAGGCATTATCAAGAGTCTCACTTACAAACTGACAGAATTGGTTGACAGGGTAGAAGGTACAGTTATGGAGGGGGTTTTTTAGGTAATGACGGGGAATCCCTTGTTTTTGTTACTCTATACATTCCAATAAACAGATATTTACAAGATAATAATAAATATAAAATAAAAAAGAAAGAAAATTATATATATATATATAAAATCTAATAAAGCGAATCTAACAGTAAAGTGTTGGTATTTATATAGGTATGACTCATGAATTATATAAATGTAAAATATAATAAATATTAAAGTGAATAAAAACAAATACATAGAATTTAAAGACAAATTAAAACATCAAATGAAAATTATAGTATTCTCTGAATGTCAGTTGGCAAAACATTTCTACAATCATCAGACTCATAGCTACTTGATGATTGGTTCAGTTCTATTTGTTCATTTAGCATTACAATGTCGTTATTTTTGTTCAGTTTATTTATTTCTACCGCTTCCAGTAAATTCAAAAGTGGACCTTTTTATATATATATAATTTTCTTTCTTTTTTATTTTATATTTATTATTATCTTGTAAATATCTGTTTATTGGAATGTATAGAGTAACAAAAACAAGGGATTCCCCGTCATTACCTAAAAACCCCCTCCATAACTGTACCTTCTACCCTGTCAACCAATTCTGTCAGTTTGTAAGTGACTCTTGATAATGCCTTAACACGGCGAAACTAGTTGAGTATTTGAGAATATATAGTGAAGTTTGACAAAGAAATTGTGTATTTTAATTATCTATTCCTAGAATGGAGCTTCACAAAGTAAATCTGGAAACCATAAATTATTTACATTGTAAAGAGGAATGTCATCGATAAAAAGGTATTTTGGTATAACGAAGTGCAATCTATTTGTAATAACTGTAATGTTAATATAACTGAGTTTTTGGATGGCAGAATAAAAGGGAATGATATTGTAAATAAAGTAAAAAATTAATTTATTAATGAATATAAATTAAAATCAATAAATAGTACCAAGCATACTTTATATAAACAGTTATTTACAGATAATAAAGTTATTTTCTCAGACATGGATGCGAATTCCATAAGCTGAGTTAAGCAATTGTTCAGTATATTGAATATGTAAATGGACGAAATTACAAAAGTTTAATTAACTATTGCAAAGCCGCCTGCAATTATAGATTTGAGCTAGTTTCAGAATTTGTTTATTAATAATATATAAACAGTAGGATTTTTTTTATTTTTATTTTTTGTTAGTTTTTTTCAAGGATCATTTAAGTTCATTTTGTAAATTACTGCATTTGTATTTGAATTTTTTTTTTTTGTCACTTTTATATATATATATATTGTCTGTCAATATTATTATTAATGTACATCTGTAAAAGAAAAAGAAATAAAGACGTTTATTATTATTATTATTATTATTATTGATTTTCAGTCAAATCGGTCAAACAGGAGCGACTCAGAGATGAGGTGAGAGGGGCTCAACTAGTAAGAGCTGAATCCTCTGCCCCAAAGTAAGTTTTGATTTATAGCCCAAGTCGATTGGTTTTGTAGAAAGTGCGAAAATTTAATTGATTATTTTGTTCTGTTGAATACTTCTTTTCATATGTGATAGTGAGTATTGTGGGACGAGATTTCTAATAGAAATAAAAGACGTTGTCTTCCCACTGTTTTATTTTACACCAGAACCTGTTTTCGACGCAACAGCGTCATCATCAGTGGTTCATCCCACCCTGTGCTGTGTGGGTGGGATGAACCACTGATGATGACGCTGTTGCGTAGAAAACCGGTTCTGGTGTAAAATAAAACAGTGGGAAGACAACGTCTTTTATTTTTATTATAATACTTCTTTTAATTTTTTTAAGTATTAAGAAATATTTTTGTGCATTAATTTAAATCTTAGAAATAAATTAAGCGAAGGTGAAGAAGTGAATGATGCGTTACCTTCAGACATATTCCAGAAGCTTTAAATAAATATAATTGCGTATTTCGATTTTTTTTTTTTTAATATTTTTTCTGTAAGAAATCAGAAACTGAAGAGGTAGAAAATGGTTCAGGTAGATAGATGAGATGTTGGCCAGATCTAATAGTGTCCTCCCGAGGTTGAACTATGTTTAGCAGCCAAGGTCTATCCCTAGTATATCCTACACAACTTTCTTCTCGCTAACCTGTTACGCACTCAGACTGCAAGAGGTTCGCAAACTGCAGAAACGATATTCAAGAACACACCATTTATTAGTCCCTATGTTCTTGGTTCTTTGTTTTCTCTTTATTCTTTCCTAGTTATACAAAGAATAAGAGGAAGATAATATCTATAATATATTCTTATAATAATATATTCTTTGTATAACTAGGAAAGAAGAGTACAGGGAAAAAAGGACGAATGTCAAAAAAATTGATTTTGAGATAATGGCAAATATACGTTTTCACATGAAGAATGAACATTTTGAAACATGTGAATGGCGTGGAAAGTACTAAGAACCAGTAACAGTTTGTATAGACTAGTTTTACAAAATTTTGTTATATTTTTGTTTTACTTTTGCAGGCTCCAGTCAGTGATAAATACAAAAAAATATATTTGTACAGGGAAAAAACGACGTATGTTCACTGACAACCGCTGTTCTTTCACTGTTTTGTGAAAGCAGTATTCAGGTTAATTCAAATAATAAACAGTCGGTGTCTACTTAAAAGATTGTTTTTAGAATTTTTTTATTTGAAACAATACAAATCCAGGCAAAAACATAAGAATTAATAAAACAATAATAAAACTGCCTTCTCTACATTTTGTGTTTTTCTGTTTCTGTGAACATATCAAACATTTTTGTCACATTTAGCTCCTCCGGCAGATAAGTTTTTTCAGATTTTGTGAGACTATAATGATTTTGTCTGCCTTTGAATGACTTGATAAGCTCACAAATTGCGTTATAATTAGTATCACTTAGCTTTATATACTTAGAAAGTATTAAAGAAGTTATATAAACTGTTAGAAATTTCATGTTCATTTTTTCAGGAGAATTTCATATTTTCCAAACCTTTGATACAAAAATGAAAAAAAAAAAAAAAATCTGTGTCAGTGTTTGTCTGTGAAGACGATAACTCCCAACAGAATGAACATATCGACACGAAATTTTATATTTGTATTCAGAACCCCATAAGAACCACACCTATTGATTTTCACCCAAATCGGTCGAAGGCAAGAAGGGATTAGGGAGGAGTCTTACGACAAAAACTCCAATAACTACCGCTGTAATGCTTCTATCAACACAACATTTCATATGTACATTCAAAACCCCCAAATGTGAATTTTTAAATTTATTTTATCAATTTTTAGAATCAATGGATCTGAAAACATAAAATTTCGTTGAAAACATAACATTTTTGACCGATTACATAACTTCACAGGTTGTCACATAGAATATAGTGTACAGTATATATTTTTGTTAGAAGTAGTTAGCCGACTTTCGAGGTCTCCCTCATCATCAGACAGTCTACAAAATCAAAATTTAATATATTTATCTTTGTTGCCTTTATATTATATAAGGGATGGCAGTCTTTTGTTGACCTGATGATGAGGGAAACCTCGAAAGACGGCTAGCTACTTCTATTAAAAATCTGTGAGAAGTCATACTATATTTTATCTGACAACCTGTGAAATAATCACCTTCTTACTACATCAGCCATTTTCATATTAATTACATATCTTCTCCTTTACATATGGGGAAATACCAGAATGAATTAAATCATAAGAAAGATTTGAGTTTGCAGTATACTCGTATTTGTCAATCCCCTTTCAATCTTTTTAAAACAAGTTTTCCAAGACATGTACCCTGTCCTCTTTTTTTTCCTTATTTCTTTCTTGGGCCTCCTGCCTTGTTGGGGGCCGACTTCCTCCCTCCTGGTGCGGTTCAAGGATGGAGGTCCGCCCCCATCCGACCATCTTCTTCCTTTAATTATTTCAGACCATAAAAATTCCTTGGGGGTTTCATGTCTCTAGCCCCACCGGTCGGCAGTTCAATCTTCCCATTCACGTCCTTATTTTACAGCCAGTGTCTTTAATTTCTTTCATCTTCTTTTGTAATTTCCTTTTCTGAGAAGTAAAGCTTAGTATAGTGACTATATATATACTAATATCTACTAGATCAAAGACGATGGAATGCAATGGAAAATAAAATGTCTTTTTACCATTATTCAATAACCATAAAAGATTAACTCACCTGCAGTTAATAGTATTTTTTTTTACAATTTTGTTCAAAATAAAATTATTTTTGTTCTATGTTTAGTTGATAATAATAATATTTATTTCTATTAAACTATAGTAATAGGATACGTCACAAAAATGTATACCTAGATACTTTATAAATTACATATAGGTTAGGTTAGGTTTTATGACTCATGCCCGGGCTTTAACTACGAGGTCATATCGCCTACTACCAGAGCGCTCTTTCGTCACTCTGGTGGACATGAGCCCGACTCAACTGTGGGAGTCCTAAATTTTTATTCATCTAGGGTAGGGGTCTTTAATGAGTACCTGACATCGTACAGGCTCGGGACCATCGCTTAACGTCCCATCCGAAGGACGGCGTGCTTAAGTTTATTTAACCTCCCAGATAAAATAAACTAAGGGCCTCGGTCGGGGCTACGAACCCACGACCTTGAGCTCAGAAGTCAAGCACGCATACCACTGAGCTACCGGCACCTTCTAAATTACATATATAAACAGTTTGTTATTATGACTCGGGCATTAACTACGTGGTCATATCGCCTACTACCAGAGCGCTCTTTCGTCTTTAACGAGTACCTGACATCGTACAGGCTCGGGATCATCGATTATCGTCCCGTCCGAAGGACGACGTGCTCAATGTTTTTTCACCTTGCAGATAATAGTTTTATCTATTTATTTACATATTCACAACGACAACATTTGTCACTAGTAATTGTGATGATGTGCGGTGGCAAGTGAGTCGCTGTACTGCTGAGGTACGCGACCGAAGAGGAGTCCAGGCTAGTCCTGGAGCAGGTCCCTCTGCCATGCCCGCTTGAGACGTCGCGGCGGATTTGTGGGGAGAGTGTTCGTGGATAATTGCAGAATAAGTGAATTGGCCTGATGATGGAGTTTGTCGTGAAAATTTTGATATCGTGTCTTGATAACAGAAGGTACAAATGGGATGTTGAGGTCATTATGTAATGTGAGGTTGGAAACGTAAAATGGCGCATTGGCAATGTGGCGTAGTATGATGGATTGTATTGACTGAAGGCGTTGTATGTTTGATTTTTTGGCTGACCCCCTTATCTCGATGCCGTAAGATGGGTTTTAGTATAGTGTTGTAAATGTGATGTTTGTTTTCAAACGATAATGTCGATCGTCGTCCGATGATTGATTTCAGTCGTCCAAATCGTCTTTTGAGGTCTGTGCGTTTCAGTCTGATATGAGTCGTCCAATCAGATAATAGAAACTAGTAGAGCTACTAGGGTCAAGAGGTAAGACCTAATGAAGAAGTTCATATTGGCCCATACTTCTCCATAAAGTGATCTCTCAAATGAAATAAGAAGCAGGATCACCAAATTCAACTGCTGTTTCTTTGAACTCCGCCGTCACTTCAGAAGTAACTTGCTTTCTAGGGTAACAAAGCTGATTCGTCCAGTGCTAACTTACGGTTCTGAAACATTAACATAGACCGACGAACAAGGAAGATCCTAGGTTACATCTAGGCTCTATATGCTTTGTCGCAAGAACCGCATATAAGACTTCACAGACTAAGATGGGCATTACTGGACTTATCCATTACTGGAGGAAATCCAGGGGACCTTACGTGTTGGGAGGCTGAAGCTACGTTGGAAGGACGGTGTTGCGCATGATGCGAGGATCCTACTTTGAGTCAGGAACTGGAGAGCAGCTGCACAGGACCGAGACGACTGGCGAAGGCTGATCCAGGAGGCCTTGACTCAGGGATGAGTTGTTGCGCCGATGATGATAGTAGACCTAGTACGTCTGAGATATCAGAGCCCTCATTCCGAATTTTTTATATTAATTTATCTTCTATTATTTGTTTATTTAAAAAATATTCTAAGATTTAATATAGTTTGATGTATATAATTTAGAAGCTATTGATATAAAGAATGTATCCAGGGGAGTGGAGTAGCTACCGCTGTAGCAGTTGAAGCAATGATAGAGGGGCCCCAACACGTGTAAGCGAAAAGTCGTATCCATAGTCATCTATATGAGCTACAGGGGTCCTGTATATAAACATTTATTAAACCTTGAAGTCAATAAGAAATAACAATAATAGTAAAAAATATAAATAAAATAAGTTTAATTTTAGAACGATTCTAGGTCATTCTCGCAAACTGGGCAACCTTAAAAAAATAATATAAAAAATAAAATGTGCCTTTCAGTGCTCTCTACAACTTTTATTTGAGGAGATTTTCGATTAGGTCAGATTTCGTCCAAAATCTAATAAAAGTTAGCACATGTGACATCTTCATTTCAAGGTGATAGCTACAATCGTTCCTACAAAAAAGCACTTACAAAATTCTAGACACACACATCGTAAAACTCGACCTCGGATTTTCGCACGATTACAACACTTCCTTCTACTATATGTATAAAAAATTAATGAATAAATAAATAATAGAAAATAAATGAGCAATAAAAATAACAATACTAATAAATACAGTTTTTAACGATAAATTAAATTTTGATTAATATTTTTTCTATAATTCATCTAAACGTGTCTTTTTTCAACAAAAGAGAACACCCGGTCTGTAGTTTTTCCATTTCAGTTCTTTATTTTACAGCACGTGTCTTTAATTTATTTCATCTCTTTTAATAAATTCCTTTTCTGAGAAGCAAAGTTTGGAATAGCGACTGTGTCTACTAGATCAAAGGCGATACTAAGTAATAGAAAAAAAAATGTCTTCCCATCATTTAATAACCATAAAAGATTAATTCATCTGCAGAATGATATTCTTTTTACAATTTTTTTCAAAATCAAATTATTTTTGTTCTATGTTTAGTTAATAATAATAATAATCATTATAGATGTTAGAACTTGGTAATAGGAAACGTCATAAAAATTTATACATGAAGATATTTTACATATAGGTTAGGTTAGGTTTTATGACTCATGCCCGGGCTTTAACTACGAGGTCATATCGCCTACTACCAGAGCGCTCTTTCGTCACTCTGGTGGACATGAGCCCGACTCTACTGTGGGAGTCCTAAATTTTGCCTACCCTAAATTTTTATTCATCTAGGGTAGGGGTCTTTAACGAGTACCTGACATCGTACAGGCTCGGGACCATCGCTTAACGTCTTAAGTTTATTTTACCTCCCAGATAAAATAAACTAAGGGCCTCGGTCGGGCTACGAACCCACAACCTTGAGCTCAGTAGTCAAGCACGCATACCACTGAGCTACCGGCGCCCCCTATTTTACATATATAAAGAGTTATAAAACCTTAGAATCCACATGTGATTAGTGATAACAATATTGAAAATTAATTTTAATTTTTTTTTTCTGTTTTTCTTTGGAAAAACTCACTTCCGGACGGGATTCGAACCCGCAAACCATGGTGATGCCATGCGACTAAAGCCCTACGCTCCAGCCTAAATTTCAAGGTGATAGCTAAAATCGTTTCTGCGTAAGAGCAGTTTTCAATGATAGTTTAAATTTTGATTAATATTTGTTATAATTCTTCTAAAAGTGTCTTTTTCACGATGATATTTTAGGATGGTCTTACATCCGTTTCTGAGGTCACAATTTACAAAATATAGTAAGCATGTATAGAATACAATGGTTCACAATCTGCACAGAATGTGTTGCTTTGCAATCTGCACAGAATGTGTTGCTTTGCAATCTGCTTTTCTACTTTTACAGCGCTCTCATTCCAACCTCCAACAACGTACGGTAACTTGGGTTGTACTTACATTAGACAGCAGACTAACGTGGAATCCCCACAGAAGACTTAAACGACAAGAACTCAACAGACGATATGGTCTTTTAAGACGACTACTCGGATCAAAGTCAAACCTATCTGTTGAGAACAAACTTACAATTTACAAAACAATCATATGACCAATATGGACATACTATAGAACTATAGGGCTCAGTTCAAGAGTTTCAACATTAACAGAATACAATCTTTTCAATCAAAAATCCTACGACAAATTGTCAATGCTCCCTTTTTCTGAGACCTAATCCAACTTCGCTTCAAGAAATTCCATTCTAAGTTGAATCCACATCCCAATCCTGTCGCTCAGCGTGAAATAATGTCCTCTCAGTCCCATCCCGACAACCCTCTACACCGCCTAAGGCGACGCTGGCGTCGCGATCTTCTTTGAATAACGAGAATATCTAAGGGAGTGTCAGCACTGGCTGGCTTCTCCCATCACTTGTACTTTTTTATTTCATATGTTCACTTATGTCCATTGTATATTTTGTACAGATTGTAAATCTGCTTCGAAATCTTCACAGGATCTTTGAATCTATAGGTTCTTGGAATTGTTTGGATAGCAATTTTCGTACGTTATTAAATCGTTAGAATAAAGACATTTTTTTCTTTTAATTTCATTGAATCTTTATTCAAACAGAGCTTTTAAGCTTCCTGATATTTAAACAATAAATAACTATTTCTAATCTCTATTTAACGGGTCATTCATAAATTACGTAAGGCATTTAGGGGGGGAGGGGATAAGCACAATATTACTAATTCTTACTATAGGGGAGGGGGGTAAAGAATTTGTTATGTAAGTTTTTGAATTTAAAATCTACTACTTTCGCGCTAAGAAATGGCGCTATTGGATAGCGCCATCTGTACTTAGTTCTCAGATTCAATACCTACTGAATTTGAGAACTAAGTACAGATGGCGCTATCCAATTCTTAGCGCGAAAGTAGTAGATTTTAAATTCAAAAACTTACCATATTATGGTCTCAGTACTTCTAGACATTTTTTTATTCTATTGCCTCGCTGACTAGAGATTTCCCTATTGTTTGAATTTTGAAAAATAATTGTCATTTTAGTATTATTTATTTATTATACCTGACATGTCTGGATATTTACATCGACTATTATTTAAAGCTTGGGTACAAGCTGCTCAAACTGTCTTTTATTTTATCAATACGATCATTTCTTACGAAAATTTCTTATCTAGGGGTAGGGGAGGGGGGGGGGGGGGGGTTAGCTTTAAAAAAGCCTTACGTAATTTATGAATGGCCCCTAACATAAAATACAACAAAAGCCACAAACATCGTCAATAACAATGAATTAAAACATTTCTAGAGGACTTACTAAATGCGTAAGTGCTCCTTCCATGGGAGGGCTCCTTCCACACTCTGTTTGACTTAGTGATCAAGACAAAGCTCGAACGTGAGCTGATATTAAATTCGTGTAATCCGAATCTCCTCCAACAGTAGAAGACTTTACTTTTCCAAATACTTGAAGGCGCAAAGTTGCATGCATTTCAAGTACAAAGGAACTTTAACCTGAAGAAACAGGATATGGAAACCTTTAGTAGGAAAGTGCGACTCAGTTTCACCGTGACAGATCACGCACAGTGGGGCTTCCTAGAGGCAAATACTGTTGTTAGCTATTTGTCTGTTTCCTTAACAATATAAACAAGATAAAAAAAAAAGTAGTCAGTGTATCACCGGCAATATACTTCCCCAGGACGAATTAATCAACTAAATTTTTGCTCCACTCTGTCACCAGTCGTTTGCGCTTATATTCAACTAGGCGATAGTCGATAGTACTATCGATATGAATTTTCCTTCATTAAAGGGGATACGTTTTGAAGAAAACATTTACATTGATGATGGGAAAAGTGCTAAATGTACTTTGTGCAAAGTTTTACTCAAAACTAGTTCCAACACATCCAATTTAAGGAATCACCTCTCCGATAGCATATAAATTAGATACATAAACAGATATTAACTCACATGATTAGAAATAACATATACATATATATATGTTAATTCTAATCACGTGAGTTAATATCTGTTTATGTATCTAATTTATATGTGTAATATATTCATTTATATACATATATATAAATGAATAAATAAAAAAGTCTAAATAAATATATAAATGAATAAATAAAAAAGTCTAAATAAATATATAAATGAATAAATAAAAAATTATAAATGAATAAATAAAACAATAACGTAGACATAAAACAATAACGTGAATTCGGCTGACCTTTAAGGTGTGAAGGAACTCTGGCCAAAAAATAAAAATGAAAGCTTTGTGTCAAATAATGTTTTTGGATATGAAACACGATTCTTTATTGTGATTATATTATTCTTTTTGAACAGTGAGAATAAAATTCCGTTTCCGTGTAAAGGGTTTCCTCTAACATAAACATTTTTAGTTGAAGTCTAAATTTTTTTATTGTATCTATTGACTTCAAGAAGTGAGGAAGGGCATTAAAAAAAATTAATTCCTTTATGAGTTATACTTTTTTCAAAAAGAGAAGAGCAAATATTAAAAAAAAATATCGATACATTTTACATGTGTATCCAGAAATTCATAAGAACGACACAGCGTTTTTCCAGTGATACTTCTAGTTGTGACTTATGACATTCTTTTGACGCGAAACTCGAGAGGACTACCATTAAAGGTAAGTGACTAAGCGAAGCCGTATAACTGATGATGAGGCGCAACTTGTCGCAACGCAGAGGTTAGATCGAGATGAGGTCAGGATTTGACAAATAAAGCGAACTGCGACCCACCGCACTGACGTAACCATCCACCCAACAGAAGGATATACAACACACTCTAACATTGATTAGTCAGGTCCAACCATGGTTTGTCCAACCATGGCTATCTTGGATGTGAACTTGTCCACACAAGGACATATTGATAGATTAAACAAGTTCTTTTTAACAGATTGGTCGCTTCTCTCGCCCTCGGCTGACGCCTATACCTAATCCATTTGGTTTTTCATGGACTCTATATCATTTCTAAACCACCAGAATAAATTAAGGAAAAACTCCAGTCGCAGAAGTTTCTCCTTAAAAACAAAGAAGATGAAAAGAAAAATTATTTATTGCATGATAAAAGGTCGTTTGTTATTCTAAGCGCTATCCAAGATCATAACCTGGATGCTACAATTTTTCTGCATGATTCCTCAGTTGTACGTAGAGGAAATATAATCGGTAAAGAATTCGATGTTAGATTTTCAGTGGAATTCAATGATTTTCGGCTCTGAATCCAAAAATGACAAATGTTGGAACTTCACAAAACTTTAGGTCGAGCAAGAGTGTTATTATTTCTTTTGAGCGCTACTTTGATTAGTTATGGTTTGATTTTGGTTAGATATGGATTGTTTTGTTAGTTATGGTTTGAGTTTGGTTAATTGTGGCTTGATTTTGGTTAGTTTTTTAGTTATATAATGCTAAACCTCTCGCCTGGCCTGAAAGTGGTTTTCCCTCTCTACTTGATTGGCTGAATGACTTAGGACACGATAACTCCCAATAAATGAATATGAATATATCTACTGTAAATTTTATAAGCGAACACAGGAGCCTGTAGGTCATACACCGATTGCTTTTCAGCCATATCAGATAATGGCGATAGAAGAAGGGATCCAAGGATGGAGCCTAAATCCACAATACTGATACATGAAGAAAGCAACTGTTGATATTTCCCCGAATCTGACTAAAGGCAGAAAATAGAGAGTGAAATTTTGCATAATAAATAATTCGAAATGGGGAAGTACATTGATAACGGTTCACCGATCTTTTTTTTTATGACTGATACAGAGCAATATCCAATAGATAGCAGCAGCTGTTTGTCTTCTGATGCGTAATAAACCGGTTAGTTCTGAGTCGGTCACTTCAAAAACATAACCAAACAAATTGGAGTCACGACATACCTGTCGTTGGAGGGTTCAATTACAGAAAACACACAGACCAATTTTGAGAAAAACAAACAGACAGACAATTTTGAGTAATGCCCCGCTTGGTGTGAGGCGGGCCACCCAGTATCGTGGGTGTAAGTGGTCAATAGTGAAAACAAAGAGGTGATCCGTGGACAAGGTCATGTCTGCATTCCTGACCGGGCAGTCCCACTGGAATTCCAGCCTCCTTGCTTCCCCTCAGTCCAGGACAAGTTAGTGCAGGGCCGATGAAAGTTGAGGGCCCATTCTTCGCACACCGGATTCGCTCGCACAGTGAGTTGCCTCTTGATATTCTATTATCCTGAAATAGAAACTCCAAAAAGGCATTCCAGATTTCTTCATATCCGTTTCGACATAGAACACTTAAGGTACTATACCGACCAAAGTTGGCGTTTTTGAGGGCGTAATCCTCTGTGCATCACGCTCGCTCGCACAGTCGGTCGGCTCTTGATATTACAACTATTATTCTGAAATAGAAACTCTCAAAACGCATTCCAGATTCCCTCATATCCCTTTCGACATAGGACACTTATGGTACTAGACCGACGAAAGTTGGCGTTTTTGAGGGCGTAATCCTCTGAGCACCACGCTCGCTCGTACAGTCAGTCGGCTCTTGATATTACAACTATTATTCTGAAATAGAAACTCTCAAAACGCATTCCAGATTCCCTCACATCCCTTTCGACATAGGACACTTATGGTACTAGACCGACGAAAGTTGGCGTTTTTGAGGGAGTAATCCTCTGTGCACCACGCTCGCTCGCACAGTCGGTCGGCTCTTGATATTACAACTATTATTCTGAAATAGAAACTCTCAAAACGCATTCCAGATTCCCTCATATCCCTTTCGACATAGGACACTTATGGTACTAGACCGACGAAAGTTGGCGTTTTTGAGGGCGTAATCATCTGTGCACCACGCTCGCTCGCACAGTCGGTCAGCTCTTGATATTACAACTATTATTCTGAAATAGAAACTCTCAAAACGCATTCCAGATTCCCTCATATCCCTTTCGACATAGGACACTTATGGCACTAGACCGACGAAAGTTGGCGTTTTTGAGGGAGTAATCCTCTGTGCACCACGCTCGCTCGCACAGTCGGTCGGCTCTTGATATTACAACTATTATTCTGAAATAGAAACTCTCAAAACGCATTCCAGATTCCCTCATATCCCTTTCGACATAGGACACTTATGGTACTAGACCGACGAAAGTTGGCGTTTTTGAGGGCGTAATCTTCTGTGCACCACGCTCGCTCGCACAGTCGGTCGGCTCTTGATATTACAACTATTATTCTGAAATAGAAACTCTCAAAACGCATTCCAGATTCCCTCATATCCCTTTCGACATAGGACACTTATGGCACTAGACCGACGAAAGTTGGCGTTTTTGAGGGCGTAATCTTCTGTGCACCACGCTCGCTTGCCCAGTCGGACAGTTTTTGATATTCCAACTATTAACCTGAAATAGAAACTTTCAAAAGGAATTCCAGATTCCCTCACACTCCTTTCGACATAAAAAACTTACTGGACCGATAAAAATTGGCGTTTTTGTGGACGCCATCCTTTGTGCACCACACTCACTCGCATAGTGTTGGATTTTGATATTCCAACTATTAACCTCGACTGGAGTCCCCCAAATGCCTTCCTATATCCTCCTTTACTGAGTACTGAGCCGACAAAACTTGGTATTTTTGAGGGAATTCCGTGCATCGTTCGTACAGGCAGTCCGACTCTTCCATGACTCTCGTCATTGATTAAACAACATGCCGTATGGTCACGCCCAGTACACTACGATCATTCCTCGTATCTCATGTTGACACCTTCAAAAATGGTAGAAGATAGTTTTCAAATCCTTTATGATGAGCATTTTCATTTGAAGTTATACTAGTTAACGAAAACAGTTTTTACTATTAAATACCTTCTTACCAAGAATATTCTAAACGATGTTCTTAGATAATTACCATCTTGGTTTGTTCTTGGATCAATCCTCGAAGAAAATCCTTATCCTCCAGACAATTAGCAACACCAAATCAGAAATAATGAATTTTAAATTAGAAAAGTTTCTTTGATATTAATTCTAGGCAAGATTTCCAAGAACTGTTCAGAATTATTGTTCTAATTTGTTGCCGTCTTAACAGCAAAGTTAACATTTTACATTCTATTTTTCATTAGCAGGTTACCCGACTAACTTTAAGCAGGTTAGTAAAGTTTTCTGCCCGGTTAGTAACCGGAGAATAACCAAGTAAGTATTGTAAGAATGTTCAATTCAAAACCGAAACTCATATTAGCAGCGCGCTTTCTGAAAATTACTTCAGTCCCAACAATATATAAAGATGTCAAACATCCATATTATCAGACTTTGATATTACTTCCCTTACCTCTCAGGTAATAGAAACTAATGGCCTTGGCCGGGATTCGAAACCGTGACATTGAGCTAGTAGGCTAGAACGCTACCTCTGGGATAGCTCAGTGGTATGCGTGCTTGCCTTCTGAGCTCAAGATCGTGGGTTCGAAACCCGACGGAGGCCCTTAGTTTATGTAATCTGGGAGGAAAAATAAACTTAAGCACGCCGTCCTTCGGATGGGACGATAATGGATGGTCCCGAGCCTGTCAGGTACTCGTTAAAGACCCCTGCACTAGGTGAATAAAAATTTAGGGCAGGCAAAATTTAGGACTCCCATAGTAGAGTCGCGCTCATGTCCACCAGTGACGAAAGAGCGCTCTGGTAGTAGGCGATATGACCTCGTAGTTAAAGCCCGGGCATGAGTCATAAAACCTAAACCAAAACCCATTCATTACATCGGCAGTTATTGGGATGTTTGAGTTGAGCCATTCTTCCTTTGCGCCCATGTGGATAAATGTCAGAAATTGAAATATATGTAGAAATTTGTGGTTATGCAAAAAAAAATTTAATTTTTAGTTAATTCATTTAAAAATGTTTAAGTAAAGAGAAAAACTATTTTCAGAAACGGTTTTTTCCATGATCAAAAGCGTGTTTCTTATATAAAAGATTAAATTCACTAATATCTTATAATGTGATGTCAGGTACTCGTTAAAGACCCTTGTCCTAGGTGTATAAGAATTTAGGGTAGGCAAAATGCAAGACTCCCATAGTAGAGTCGGGCTCATCAGAGCGACGTAAGAGCTCTTTAGTAGTTGAAGCCCGGACATAAGTCTTATAGTTATTATTAACTAACTACAGTGAAATAGAGTTACAGTTAAAACAGTAGATGAAGAGCCGTCTGTGTAAAATGATCATACTTAAGCGGGTACCCCATTTTCTTTGGGGGCCTCATAAGCGTCATGGTAGATACGCCATTGCCATTGACGTATAATCAATGGAATAGAAGGAGCATCAAACCAATGACCCAGTAAGTTGAAATATCTGGATAAGTAGGCGGTAGGAACGAAGGCTGGATAATGTCCGCCTACATTGGGCCGGATACCTAGCACGGTGAGGAAGGTGTGAACGGCCTGGGGGAGCTTGGATCTGGAGGGGGAGGGGGGGGGGGGGGGCGGCCACGTCTGAGGTAGGTACCGTGGGAACAGTCCATCTCCAGACTCCAGGAGGGTAGCATACCTGGAGGAAGCAAAGGAGCTAGTTGCATGGGTGCACCACGAAAGTAGCGTACCTCTTGGTAAACGGAAGTAGTCTATTTGTAGGCGCAAGAGAGTACTCCTCACATATATTTTTCTTAATTTCTATTATTTTTCAAATAAACTACCAATTCATGAACCATATTTTAAAGTTCATATTTTTTTGGGGGCCGGCCATGGTGGCCATGCGTGCTACAGCGTAGGGTTTTGGTCGCAGGGTCTCACCATGGTTTTTGAGTTTTATTTCATAGATAGAACTCCCTACCGGGGCCATGTATGTCGTAAATAACTAGATAGTACAGTGACATGGCTAATATGCATCGTAAATAAGACCAAAAAAAAAAAAGAAAAAAAAAGTTCGTTGTTATGAGTTACGATTTAAAAATTACAATTAGATATATTCGTTATAACAATTAGTTTACATTCTTCGGGGCGCTATAACTTTTGACGTATTGATTCTATCTCAAATATGAGGACTTATAGAGATTGGAAATTTTATAAGGATCAATTTCGGTTAGAATTTATTTTTCGATAGGACTAACAGTTTTCGGGTAAATCAAGGAAACGTCTAAAAATATGTCTCAAAATTACATTTCAAGATGGTTTTCGGCATGTATCTCAAAAACCGGACAACCTGTAAAAAATCATATATAATATAAAATATGTATTTTAGTTTTTTCTACAACTATTGCTAGAGAAGTGTTTTGATTAGGTCATAAACATAACCGGTATCTTGTAAAATGTATTTAGGTCCCGGGGGAAAGTGGTCTCAATTTTACGTTTGATTTCGGCCAAAATATAAGTTAGAACATGTGACCGTTTCATTCCGAATTTCAAGTTCGTAGCTACGTTTTGCGGTAGAGAGCTCACAACTTTCCAATCACATATACACAGGCATACACACTCATAGACAGACATAAATTTTTATTCACCTAGGGCAGGGGTCTTTAATGAGTACCTGACGTCGTACAGGCTCGGGACCATCGCTTAACGTCCCATCCGAAGGATGGCGTGCTTAAGTTTATTTTACCTCCCAGATAAAATAAACTAAGGGCCTAGGTCGGGTTTCGAACCCACGTTCTTGAGTTCAGATGGCAAGCACGCATACCACTGAGCTACCGGCGCCCGCTAAAATATATTATATTATTCATATTTCTAGTTAACAACATGTCAGTGTACTACAATTGAAAAATGAGATATATTTTTGAAAAAAAAAAAAAGTTCTCAGTATATTATTATTTTTTTTTTATCTCAACGAGTTTGGAACAGTATTATTAAAAAATAATAATAATTTAAAATCGGAAATTATTTTCCCTCAGCACCAGGAAGAAATCAATAACAGAAATGATACTGCTCTGCCGATAGCCACATTTTGGTGAACTTAAACCAGATTAGAAATATGCTAATGAAGGTAAATTATTAGAACCTCAATAATTGGTGAAACCAGAAATTAATTTCAAAGTGGGGCTTTAACGAAAATTGTCAATGACTAGATGACGTATAATGAATAATTAATAAAACTTTTAATTCAATCATGGGTAATGAATAACATATTTATTTGGTATTTAGTTATTCAATAAATGACTTTATTTATTATTTAAATGAAAATTAATTATTCAAATAAATTGAGGAATAAATAACATTATTCGTCTCTACCAAGATTTTGTTAACTATCCATGAACTTTTTTTTTTTTTTTTAATTTAAATGTTACCTTTCAATGTTTTCAATTTTGTGTATAGCACCAACTTGTGCTGAACCTATTTTTTTTTTTTTTTTTTAATTTAAATGTTACCTTTCAATGTTTTCAATTTTGTGTATAGCACCAACTTGTGCTGAACCTATTTTTTTTTTTTTTTTTTAATTTAAATGTTACCTTTCAATGTTTTCAATTTTGTGTATAGCACCAACTTGTGCTGAACCTATTTTTTTTTTTTTTTTTTAATAACGTTATTGGGAAAAAATGTTTCTGAGAATAATTCTTTATTTGAATAATTTTATATAACTAATTACCAAATGAAAAGTTGCTGGTGAATCACCGACAATGTACTTCCCCAGAACGAGTGAATCAATTAAGTTTTTGCTCTCCCTCTCCAAAATCAATCGACTACTTGGACTAAAAATTAATAGATGTCTTATAGAGGAGGTTTTTTGAATCCTCAAGCTAAATTTTATGTCGATACATTTATTATACAAGAAGATATTAGTGTTTTTGAGTCAAGCCCCCACCTCTTTTCCCTCCTTCCCTTCAGTAGATTTCGGTAGATAGCCCCTTAAGCTTTTTATCTAGGAGATAAAAAAAACTGAGCACGCCGTCCTTAGGTTCTAAGCCTGTACGATGTTAGGTACTCGTTAAATACCCCTACCCTAGGTGAATAAAAAACGTAGCATAGATAAAATTTAGGACCCTCATTGTTGAATCGGGCTTATGTTCCCCAGAGTGATGAAAGAGCACTCTGGTAGATGGCGATGTGACCTTGTAGTAAAACCTCCGGTATGAGTCATAATAAGTAACTATTATTGGTAGTTTTTATTTTTAAAAAAAATATATATATGTGTTGTAGCCATTACAGGACGTTCTTAAACCAATCCTTACAAATCACTCCCTCTCCCCCTCCAGAAGGAAGTCAATCTCAGAATTACACTGAACAATGAAACAAAACAATACCGCTGACGCCAACAGGTAGCCATTAATGGCAGATTTTGAGAAGGGGGAAGAGAGAGTGAGAGAGTGACCTGTAAGTGTAGTTGGTATAAGAAAGTCCATATAATATGTACAGTGAAACCTCTCTTAGACGGTCACCCTTGGGGCCGTGGAAGTTGTCCGCCCAGCAGAGGTGTCCTCCTAACAGAGGGAAAAGGAAAATAGAAGGCAAATTGATAACGATGAAAGATATCTTTTCTAAACACGTGAATACAGTTTTAAAAAATAGGAAATTTGTAATAAAATCAGAAATTTGTACTAGAATCCGAACATAAACAATGGTACAACGTCTAAGTTCTAAAAAAATCGGACATTTTCTTTTGTTTCAATTTTTTTTCCTAAATCGAGTTTTCAATATTGTCCTCTACCTGAGAAATTAAAAAAAATGACGAAGCTTGGAGGCAATAACGCTTGATTAAGTTCGCGTAGTACAGAGCATCTGATGAACTGACATCTGATGAACTGACAGGTACGTCGAATTTCCCTGACCAAACTGTGAAGTCAGAGGCTCAAATTCTTGTTGAGAAAACTTGTTGGAATTACGAGTCCCTATGTAAACACAGGTGCACTATGTGGAAAGTTTGGTAGGTTGGTAGTACAATGTACAAAGAGAATTCTAACAACATATTAAAAATCAACCCGTTCAAAAGAGAATTCACAGAATAAACATCAACCTTCCTTCTAAACGAGAACTGAGTCATATTAAGCGTCAACCCGAATTAGAGGCCTGCCTGTCCGTCCAACAGAGGTGGTCTGCTCTTCTCGGTATTAGATTTCACTGTCCGCGTCCGTCCAAGAGAGGGGCAAATGTGTTGAAATCCTTACTATATATTCGTAAAAATTGTCCGCCCACCAGGGGTGTCCGGCTATCAGAGGTGACCGCCAAGAGAGGTTTCACTGTATATATATTTTCATTATGGAATAATGGGATCGGAAAACATGAAAATCCAGCCAAAAGTTAACATTGAATTTCTAACAGATTACAAAACTACCCCTATACCTCGTATATCTGAGGAAATAAAATAAATGTGTACATTGAGAACGTACTCACACGAATTTAGTTATTACCTACGTGAATAAATGAGAAAGTCCTGTTAGAAAGTCTAAACTTTTAGAAACTGTCAAAAGTTTTTTTATTTAATTTTTACAAAAAAAAGATAAATTCAAACAAAAATAGTAACCCAAAATTATGTTGTCTGCTTATGACAAGTGACTTATATAGAAACTAAAAATGTATCTGTCCTTTTTTTATATTTTTTTTCAAGATAATTATTAAATTTTTAATATAATTTTTTGTACTTACGTTAATTCGTAAGAACGAAGGAAAATGGTTACCAACCTGAAAAATAAAGAGAAAAAAAAAATTATTAAACATCAAAGTAAAAGAAGAAAATAATGTTTACAGAGAAAAAAAGTGGTCATTGAATCACTGACAAAGTACTTCCCCAGCACGAATTAATCAACTGTTTTAGCTCTCAGTCCAAAATCAATCGGCAGTTAAGCTAAAAAGCAAATATTGCTTCAGCTAAATTAGGGGCCTTTTCTTCAGCTGGTTTTGTCGGAAATTTATAGATGTCGTTCATATGAGGATGGTGGGGGGGGGGGGGGGGGGGGGGAGGGGATATCATATCCAAAAACATAATTTGATACAAAGCTTTCTTTTTTATTTTTTGGCCAGAGTTCCTCCACACCTTAAAGATCAGTCCATTGTACGTTATTATATATTGTTTTATTTATTCATTTATAATTTTTTATTTATTCAGACTTTTTTATACATTAATTTATAATTGACTAATCTATATATTATTTTTCATATATTCTAATTGTTTTCTTTTCTATACCTCGCACATTGGGACCTGATGATGGGACGTAAGAACCGAAACATCGGTTTTTTTTGAAAAATAGTTACCTTAATTTTTATTAAATTGAAAAATGTGTCTACTTATTATCATGTATTAATTTTGTTTATGTACTCATATATTTTAAAGTATTTATTTGTTCAGTTTTTATTAATTTATCTTTACTTTTTTTAATAGTTTTGTTATTACTACTAATCATAGGTGTATTAGACTCAAATAGTTATAAATCTAATTTATAAGCTATCTTAATGTATAAATTCTTTTGACGCATCCTTTTACCATATATTGGTTTAACGGAAATAAATGTATTATTATTATTAACAAATAATGACTCCTTACTTTTTATTAGGTGTTCCACAATATCTCTGAAAAAAATGTTGAATATCATTAATATTATAAAAATATAAAAAACCTTGAGTACGCCGTCCTTCAGACGGGACGTTAAGCTCAACCCACCCTTCTCAAAATCATTTCTGTCATCCTTGGGTATATGAAAGTAATTGTTGGCATCAGTGGTATTTTTTTGTTTCATTGTATAGCGTAATTCCGAGAATGACTTTCTGATAACCAGTTATGCCGGTATGAAATGATTTTGAGAAGGTTGGGTTGAGCTTAACGTCCCATCCGAAGGACGGCAAGGGGGAGAGAGAGTGATCTTTAAGCGTGGTTGATATTCGGTAGTCATATAGCGGCCACATCACATATATTTTATTTTTTTCTTCTTTTTTTATAAATTTCAAAAAAAACTACCAATAACAAAAACTATTTTATAATTCGATGCTACGCCGCGATACAATTTAAATTTATATTAAAATATTTCCTACAGAAATTTATTTTTCATTCTTTGAGGCGCTAAAACTTTTGAAATATTGATCCAATCTCAAATCTAAGGACTTAGCGGCGATTGAGAATTTAATAAGGAACATTTGTGATACAACCAATATTTAGATAGGACTAACCATTTTCGGGTAAATAAAGGAAACGTCAAAAAATATGTGTTTCAAAACTACATTTCAAGACGGTTTTCGGCAGGTATCTCAAAAACCGGGCGACCTACGAAAAATTGTATTTTATATAAAATATGTATATCAGTTTTTTTTACAACTTTTACTTGAAACTATTTTTGATTAGGGCAGAAACACAAGCGTTAGCTTGTAAAATGTACTAAAATGTCCGATTTCGGCCAAAAGCTAATCATCTAACATGTAATTCCTCTATATCCCAAATTTCAAGTACATAACTATAATTGTTTTCTAGGAAGAGCGCTCACAACAATCTCATAACATACAGACACTCACACGCACAGACAGATGTCATTGCGAACATGGTCAAAACGTATTCAGGAGACCTTGAAACGTGAAAATCTTTAGAATCCTCAATCTCGGAATTTCGCACGATTTCAAAAATTCTAAGTTCTATAATAAGGGAAAATTAAGTTTGTTGTCAGATACAATTCAGGTAACGGTACAGAAAAGTGATTTTGTAATGGTTTTGAGAACACGCTCTCAAGGAGATCTGCTTTTTTTTTTTATACTCGAATCAAAGTGGGTGGGAGGAAGCGAAATGGAAACCTTTCATTATATCTAGAGGTCCGTTCATCCAAATGGCAATCAGTTCAAATACTAGGGTAGGCAATGACGCTAACCAATCACCCAGGTGGCAGACTTTCCCTAATTTCGCCCAGGCGGTTCAGTCTCATCGACCGAGCTTCAAACTGAACCGAACATGGTTTGTGTTCAATGACAAACTCACGAACTTTATTTCAACATTTTATACTTCTATAACATAAAAAGTCCCCTTTCCCTTCTGCAGGTGGCGCTGAAAATTTATAAGTGTATTCTTTATGGGGTTTTGAATTAATATATGAAATTTTGTGTCGATACATTCATTACAAAGGCAGTTATTAGAGTTTTGGAAATTCTCCACTTATCCCATCCTTCCCTTTGGGCGATTTGGCTGAAAATCAATAGGTGCCACCGCTAGAGGGTTCTGGTTTCACATATAAACTTTCGTATAGATACATTCATTATATCTGGAGTTATAGTTATATATATATTTTCATATATTGTTATAGTTACATTGTTTTCTTTCTTTTCTATATCTCACACATTGGGACCTGATGATGGGACGTAAGAACGTCCCGAAGCATCGTTGGGATAAATACACTTCCGAAGAGTTTTTTTTTTGAAAAATAGTTATCTTAATTTTTATTAAATTGAAAAATGTGTCTACTTATTATAAACGTATCTTGTATTAAATATTTTTATATACTCATATATTTTTAAGTATTTATTTGTTCAGTTTTTATTAATTTCATTTTACTTTTTTTAATAGTTTTGTTATTACTACTAATCATATGTGTGTTAGACTCAAGTAGTTATAAATCTAATTTATAAGCTATCTTAATGTATAAATAATCTATACTGTTCACGGACACAAAACACACAGACAGAAATTTTCCCTTCGCCAGATATACGAAGTATAGGGGAAGTTATGTAATCGGTCAAAAAATCGATGTGGCGTTATCAACGGAATTTCTTGTTTTTCGACCTCCAGATTCCAAATAAGATAAAAAAAATGGGTCTGTGAACACGATAACTACCGATAGAATGAATGTATCGACATGAAATTTTATATGTGAATCCAGAACCCTCTGACGGCCACACCTATTGATTTTCAGCCAGATCGACCAAAGGTGAAAGGGGATTACGAGAGCGGCTTAACTCAATAAATGCCGATGTAATGAATCTATCAACCCAAAATTCAGTGTGAGGATTTAGGAGCTCCTATGTAAATCAACTGTTGAATATTAGCGCTAACGATCGACTCGTTTTTGAGGGGGAGCGAAAAGTTAATAGATTAATTCGTTTTGGGGAAGTAAATAGCTAATTCGACGACTTTTTTTTTCATATTTGGAATCTTTAGATCAAAAAACATGAAATTCCGTTGAAAACTCCACATCGAATTTTTGACCACTTACATAACTTCCCCTATACGTTGTACATCTAGGAAGTAGAAAAAAGTTAATTTCATACGAGTTGTCAGATGGACAAGTAACAATGGTGATGATCCGATCTGAAGTATTCATTGAACGGATGTGTGGTTTGATGACTCCCTACAAATTAGGAGGAATGCATCACTGCACTCAACCATTCTATAATTGGTACATCTCATTTTGTTCAGACCAACTGACACATATCTGTTCTCATTATGAATTATCATAGACATCACCCACACAAAATTTCATTCTAGATCCAATTTTAGATAATTGGTATTGTCCCCAATTGTCCCTAACTGGGTCCTGGGGGGTTATATTGTGGTCTCGAGCCAGTGCGATTTCAGGTACCCTTTGAAGACTAAAGCAGATTAAAGAAAAAACGTATGTTTTTTAAAAATATTGTCTATTTCTCAAAATATATGGGAGTACTTTCGGTATTGCTACCATCATTATTAAATGTTTAACAATATCTCTAGAATAAAGGTTTTGAATATTTTTTTTTGATCATAAGACTTTTTTTTCGTATTGTATTTTTTTAAAGATGTTTTTTATTAAAACATTTATTTACAAAACTAATTTTGAATTTCGACGGCGGTGAGCAGATTTTCAGATCTTATCTTTAATTTTTGAGTAGTATATAGATGTATATATATATATATATATATATATTTTTTTTTTTTCTTATTTATATATCGTCACCTCTAAGGTAAAATACTTTAACCCTCAATTTGTAAATTTTCCAGGAACAACAATTTTTTGTTTTCTTAATTTATTTTTTCATCTAGGAAGCTACATTAATTTTTTTTTTGTAAACGTTTAATTTTTTTGTCATATTGTGTAAAAATATATTGCATTGTCATTTTATATCAATTACCACATTAAAAAAACTGTCCAAATTTTGGGGTAAAGAGTTTTTTACCTCTGACACACGGGGAAAATACAAAAGTATCCCTCAATTCTTGAATAATTGTTTTATTAGCAATTCATTAAACGTTTTTGTAAAACCATGTAAATATTAATTATAAAATAATTAGGTTTTATGTTTTCAAAAAAATGTTTGAACCCTCTGACGGCCACACCTATTGATTTTCAGCCAGATCGACCAAAGGTGAAAGGGGATTACGAGAGCGGCTTAACTCAATAAATGCCGATGTAATGAATCTATCAACCCAAAATTCAGTGTGAGGATTTAGGAGCTCCTATGTAAATCAACTGTTGAATATTAGCGCTAACGATCGACTCGTTTTTGAGGGGGAGCGAAAAGTTAATAGATTAATTCGTTTTGGGGAAGTAAATAGCTAATTCGACGACTTTTTTTTTCATATTTGGAATCTTTAGATGAAAAAACATGAAATTCCGTTGAAAACTCCACATCGAATTTTTGACCAAGAAATGTTTTGATTTTTAGGTTTTATGTTCTATAGAAATACAAAAAAAATTTTTTTTTGAAAACTTATCAACAAATAAGAAGCAGTATTCAACACATCGTTTTCAGGTCTAATAAATATATGTAGGTACTTACCAAAACAAATCAATAAAACAAGTTTTGGTGTAAAATACATTAACACAACACAATAATTATGTAGAATAATTATAGACTGAAAGGTGGTAGGTTGCAAATTTGTTGGTTACAACAAAACTTTAAAAAATACACACGGAAGTAAAACGTTGTAACGCACACTAAACGAGGGATACATCTGGCGCTGTCATTGACATTTAGGAAGGTAAAACGTCGTAAACCTGCACCATGAGGCTTACTGCATTTTACCTCCTTGCATTTCTACAGGTGGAGGGTTACAAAACTAATAAATTGCCTTTATTTCATTAAATATTATTTTGAGGGTTACATCCTTTTACCTCAGAGGTGACGATATTATTTATATATATTTTTTATCGTAATATATATGTATTCGTATATATTGTGATCATTACAGGACTTTTAGGACCTCTAAACTCACTTCATACTTCCTACTGGCATTACTGGGTATAAGAAAGTCATATACAGACTTATGATGTACCATGGAACAAACAAAACATTACATTATACTCGTAATCACCCAGTAAGGCCAGTATGAATTGCAATTAGAGGTAATTTTATTATATTTTAATATTTATATTTCTTAAAGATAATTCTTTCGCGACGATATCTCCGGATGATTACACGCCCCTTACTCAAATATTTAATACGGCTCTTGGTTATGATAGAGTAATAATAGATAACTTAATCAAACAATTCTCGTATTATTTAAATAAATATTCAATATAAATGAGAATTTTATGGGGAAATTAAAATGAAAAGTATTACAACCTTTTGAATAATCACTGTGTCTATTTAAATAGATGATTGAGTATAAATATAATCAGGTTGTAATGAATAAGTTATATCCAACTATGAAGACTGCTCCACCACTAAACTCATTAATACTAAACTGGAAACCAGAGTGAGCTTAGGTATAATTTTTATATGGTCAGCCATAAGAAGTATAGAAGATGTAATCAGTCGAAAATTCCTCTGGGAACACGATAACTCCCATTCGAATGAATGCATCGACACGAAATTTTGTATGTGTTTCAACTTCTAAGTTGAGGAACGCGGTCATATTGTGGAATTTGTAATAAATAAATAAAACAAACTTATTTTTTGAAATATTGTCTATTTCACAAAAGATATTTATAAAAATAAAACTACCGGTTTCGGCCTCACACCATCGTCAGGTCTAGTTATGAACTAAGTTAGTTTGCAGAGTGCGACCCCTCATTGGAGATGTATTGACATCTCTGGTGAAAGGTGCCACTTCAATTAGGGAATCCCCCGGCTTAACCGTTAGCTACATCATGAAATATTTGACAAAACACTAATTTTTCTTAATTTACATAAAATAACATCCTTTGACTAATAAGTAAAGAATAAAACTAAAAAACAAAACAGATAATAACATAATATATTTTCTATATTAATATATATATTATATGTATATGGAAACCTATAATAACCTATGTTTGTTATTATCTGTTATTATTATAGGTTTCCATATATATGTTATTATCTGTTATGTTTTTTAGTTTTCTTCTTTACTTATTAGTCAAAGGATGTTATTTTATGTAAATTAAGAAAAATTAGTGTTTTGTCAAATATTTCATGATGTAGCTAACGGTTAAGCCGCGGGATTCCCTAATTGAAGTGGCACCTTTCACCAGAGATGTCAATACATCTCCAATGAGGGGTCGCACTCTGCAAACTAACTTAGTTCATAACTAGACCTGACGATGGTGTGAGGCCGAAACCGGTAGTTTTATTTTTATAAATATCTTTAGTGGAATAGACAATATTTCAAAAAATAAGTTTGTTTTATTTATTTATTGAGTTTGAGTCAAATCAGTCAAAGGAAACGAGGGGATTAGGGGGGAAAGGCTTAACACAACAACTCTAATAATTTTAGTACAAAGTACATTTAAAATCCCACAAAAATTGCAGCTGATTCACTCAAAGGGAAAAGGCGGACCAGAGAGCGGGAGCGACACAAATACCTTAATAACTGCCGATGTAATGAATATATCGACACAAAATTTAGTATGAGAATTCAGAAGCCACAATGTATGTTAACTATTGATTTTTGGCCCAAACGGTCGATTAGTTTCGGAGAGAGAGATGGCAGAGTTTTACCAACGAATTGCATAACGTATAATTGCATCTGAAGAATGTCATTAGTGTACAGACGTGGGGCATATGTTAAACTAATTAAAATAAATGTTAAAATGATGAAACACGTTCGAGAGAGAGCAAAATGAATTAATTTAACAGTTTACATTGCCTGAATGAGAATGAGATCTGAATAACTAATTTATTTGTCCTTTGTTGATTTCAAAATATAATAATTTATTACTAGTATTGTTATTCAATTAATGTATTGCCATAAATTAGCCTGGGACATTAAGCGATGGTCCGGAGTCTGTGCGTTGTCAGGTACTCGTTAAAAAATCCTATGCAGGTGAATTTTGGAATTCTCATAACCGAGTCGGGCTCGTGTCCTCCAGAGTGACGGAAGAGCGTAGATCGAATTTCTGACCGACAGAAGGAAAACCCCTTGTCCCGAGACGACAAAATAACAATTTATAAAGTCCTGAGACCGGTCGTTACATATGCGAGTGAAATGTGGGTCCTGACTAGGAAGTCTTGCTCAATTCGTGGGTGAGGAAGATATACGGCCCTACTCCAGAGGGGGGATAGATGGAGGATACGGACCAATAGAGAGTTGAGGGACCTGTACAAGAGCCCGGACCTGGTGGCCTTAGTGAAGCAGGAGCGGCTTTTACAGATTGCCGAGGAGGATACTGGAGGGACACCCGGGAGGACAGAGAAGAAGAGGGAGACACCGCTTACGTTGGCTGGAGGACGACCTCAGTTAATCCCCTCCCTTTCCTTTGGCCGATACGTCTGAAAATCGATAGGTATTGTCCTTATGGGCTCCTAGTCACACATATAAAATTTCTTGTAGATACATTCATTCCATCGGCAGTTATCGTGTTCACATACACATAGACGCACAAGCACACAAACCTTCGACTGATTACACAACTTCCTCTATATTTCGTGTAAAAAAGTATAGCATAGTTCTTGACCCTTTTGAGATGAAATGACCATGTTTAGATGTGAGATAGGTCAGTAGAAACCTAATAAAAAATAAAAAATTTCAAGAGGATGAATGAATTAGAGGATATAATATATTTTTATTTATTTAATTTATTTATTACTACACTGAAGCCTGAGAGTTGGGGTACAATTTGAATATACATCCGATATAATAATAAAGTAAAAATATTACAGCTTAATAAATTTCTAAATATCTAATTATTATAATAAATGGCACATTTACTTGTATACATACAGCCAAGAGAAATGCAAAAAAATATATATACCTATATATATACACTTTAATATACATTACATACACATATACATATTATAATGACTTTAAATAAAATCAAAGTAGTAAACATTAAGTCAAACCACTTTGTACTTAAACTGTAAATAACAAGTATTTAACAAAAACTTAATATGAAAATCTCAACTTTAATTCATTTTTCATTATCTTTATTATTTTTCATCCTCTATTCTTAATTTTAATTTTTTTTTTTTTTTTATTGTAAGTTAGATTTTTTAATGTTTGCTTTTTTAAATTAATATAATTTAGAATATAGTAATAGACATAAATAATTTGCTCTATAGAAACAATCTCTAATATTCCAATAATGTTACTTTCTTCTTCATCACAGTTTTTAATATATTTAGATAAATATCTTTCTTCTAATATTATTATACAAAGGACAGTTTAATAAAAAATTAACAATATCTTCTTTGAGTTCTCTAGAACAACATCTACATTGATCCTTTTCAAAAATAATTTTTTCTTTATTAATATATAAACTGATATGGTGTTTCGAAGCCAAACGTAACTGACCTAATGCTCTAATTTTATTGATATAAAAATTAAATACCTAACATATGGCAACTCACTGAACCAAAAGAGCACATATTTCTATAATATAGGTTATACTTGGAGTTGAGGAGTTTTTCAACATCTTTACTGATGATATAATACCTATATATAAAGATAGATTGGGAAGAACAGGAGCCTCTCTGAGACTGGGATCTGTTACGATATGTATTTATTAAGGTAGAAATGAAGTTCTCATGTCGAAGTCCCTAGTACTCCCATCATCAGTATATGTGGTTAGGTTAGGTTTTATAACTCATGCCCGGGCTTTAACTACGCGGTCATATCGCCTACTACCAGAGCGCTCTTGCGTCACTCTGGTGGACATGAGCCTGACTCTACTGTGGGAGTCCTAAATTTTGCCTACCCTAAATTTTTATTCACCTAGGACAGGGGTCTTTAACGATTACCTGACATCGTACAGGCTCGGGACCATCGCTTAACGTCCCATCCTGAGGACGGCGTGCTTAAGTTTATTTTACCCCTCTGATAAAATAAACTAAGGGCCTCGGTCGGGTTTCGAACCCACAACCTTGAGCTCAGAAGCCAAGCACACATACCACTGAGCTACCGGCGCCCTCCAGTATATGTGGTCTTTATGTTAACATTCCTTCTGTCACTCAGAATCTTCCTGATATAGAACATATGTATTATAGTTGACTCTATATTGAAATAGGGGCGCCGGTAGCTCAGTGGTATGCATGTTTGGCTTCTGAGCTCAAGATCGTGGGTTCGAAACCCGCCCGAGGTCCTTAGTTTATTTTATCTGGGAGGTAAAATAAACGCAGCACGCCGTCCTTCGGATGGGATGTTATGCGATGATCCCGAGCCTGTACGATGTCAGGTACTCGTTAAAGACCCCTGTCCTAAGTGAATAAAAATTTAGGACTCCCATAGTAGAGTCGGGCTGTTGTCCACCACAGTGACGAAAGAGCGCTCTGGTAGTAGGCGATATGATCTCGTAGCTAAAGCCCGGACATAGTAACTAACTGTATATTGAAACATCAAGTCAAAACTGATGAGTCAACTATTGATTTTAACGTTAACTGTAAGTTAAACTCAAACGGTCGATTGGTTTGGGGGGGAAGAGCGAAAACGTAATTAGAACTTTGTAGACTGTCGGTGAATCATCAACCACTTTTACACCCCCAGCTATACGAAGTATAGAGGAAGTAATGTAATCGATCAATAAATCGAATCCAAGTTTTCGACGGAGTTCCGATTTCTTGATTTAAAAAATGAAAAACAAATTTCTGTGTCTGACAACACGATAACTCCCGATAGAAGGAAAGTATCGACACGAAATTTCATACGTACATTCAAAGACCTATAAGGATGGTACCTAATGTATCGACACAAAATATAGTATTCAGAAGCCATTATATTTAGCCCAAATGATCGATCGGGTTTGGAGCGAAAACATAATTGATTAATTCTTGTTGGGGAAGTACATAGTCGGTAATTAGTTTTTCCACTATGACGTCACAGATCTATTTTTGATAAAATAAATCTACAGAAATCACCACATAAACTTTTCTTTCATTTAATAGGATTTATTTTCTAAAAAAAAAAAATATCATATTTGCGTCATTGCAAAATGTATGAAAGAAATTCATTTATAAGGATACAGAATTCCTCTATCCAGCGATAAGGTTATAAAGACCGAGGCTGGCATCACTTAGATCTTTGTGACTCTCAGTTATGATACGTAATGATTCTAATGACACAATTGGCACGAGCCATCCAACAGATGATGTTAACATTCCTTCTGTCACTCAGAATCTTCCTGATATTGGGACATACTCGTATATATTGAGTTGACTCTATATTGAAACATGGGCGCTGGTAGCTCAGTGGTATGCATGCTTGCCTTCTGAGCTCAAGATCGTGGGTTCGAAACCCGCCCGAGGTCTGTATCTGGAAGGTAAAATAAACTTAAGCACGCCGTCCTACGGATAGGACGTTAAACGATGGTCCTGAGCCTGTACGATGTCAGGTACTCGTTAAAGACCCCTAAGTGAATAAAAATTTAGGGTAGGCAAAATTTAGGACTCCCATAGTAGAGTCGGTCTCATGTCCACCACAGTGAGGAAAGAGCGCTCTGGTAGTAGGCGATATGACCTCGTAGTGTGACATGTTCATGTCAAAATTGTACATACATTTTTAAGTTAGCTCACAAAGTTCATCATAGTGAAAATGGTCAAATTGTATTCAAGGGCCCTCGAAACATGAAATTCCGTTGAAAACTCGAACTAAAATTTTTACACGATTACAATCCTTTCTTGTACTAAAGGTAAAGGAAATTTAAAATGTATAGAAATGTTTGTTTGTTTTTGTGAGATACTTGCGTAGGAGGTCATTGTAAATTTCCTGCTCAGTCTAGTGAGGCTACATATAACCAGGTTAACGGAGGTCACTTAGTGCTGACCCCCCTGATCTCCTATTGGCCTTACAACTACCGTCATTAGCCCTGGTTGGGATTAATTTCACTGATCCTTCACATTCAAAACCATCCCTTACAATTCACCTCTCACCTAGGATAAACTAATATCTAGGGGGATTATAACGCTAAACATTATGTCTTATAAAAATTATGTACAAAATTAGATATGATTTTTTATTTTTGTCTTAATAATGTTGGTCGCAACTGTTGCCATGACTTAACAACCAGCTACCAAGAGGACTTGATTGATAGTGGATGTCTTGATAGGCGTGAGAGAGGAAGGCCACCCAGCGGTACCTCCTCAGGACGAAATTAAAAACAATGAATATTATGGTTATTATCAATGAATGGGGATATTATGATTTTGTTTCAAGTGGGGGGTTGCAATTTGGGATTATAGTAAGTCACGGTTCCACCTCCTTTTCAATCTCCTGGGAGGATTGTGTGGCAAGTGTGGTGAAGAAAATGAGTGGATGTATGGATTTGGGTGTGAATGCAATTTGCTATGGAAACGTCTGTAAAGGTCCTGAATTGTGTCATGAACTGTGTTTATCATGAGGTCAATGTGGAGTGTTCTGTTACTTACGTATGGTGGGCATTGTGTAATGAGTCTGAGTGTCTTTGACTGGAATGGATACGTTTCAGGTTAGATATTTTAGCCGAACCGTAGATTTGTGAGCCATACATCCAGAGTGGCTTTAGCAAAAAAGTGTAGCAGTTACGCTTTTGGGTTAAGGGTAATTTTGAATGTCTGTGAAGAAGAGAATAAAGCATTTTTAATAGTTTGTTTAGTGTATTACGTATGAGGCTTATATGAGGGTTCCATGTCAGTCATCTGTCCAGTATAATCCAGATAAGACTTAAAAAAAAAACGTCATCGGTAAAATACCTGTGTACTTTCCCAGGACAAATTAATCAATTACTTTTTCGTTCGCCCTTTAAATAAATAATAAATATATTGTTTCATGGCTTCTCTTTACCTGGGATGATGTGTACACCGAGGGACCTAAGCATCCAATGGCTCGAATCTCTCCCCTGTTAGCTCTATTCTACATTGCAGGTTTAATTAGATTAGGAGGCTTCAACGAGTATCTGACATCGCACAGTCTCTGAACCGCCATACAATGTTCCCTCCGAAGGACGGCCTGCTCAAAGAGTACTGGCTAACAGTAGAGACTTGTTGAAAAAGTTAAATAATTGTATCAAACATTTTGGAAAACAAATATGAATCATTGTCAATTTATTTTCACATCTTGAATTATTTCAAGTATATTGTTTTCGCTTTACCTTTTGCCCTTTAAAAACCAATCGACAGTTTTGACGAAAAATCAATCCAGTGTACCTTAACAAAAATCTCATCCCTTAAAAAAACGAAGTCCACTATCTACGCCTCATACTCGACAAACGACTAACTTGGGATCCTCACACGAGACTGAAAAGACATTATAAACTTCTACTAAGACTAATAGACAAAAGATCCAAACTAACTTTGAAACTAAACGACTTATATACAACTCAATACTCAAACCTATGTGGACTTACGGACTTCAACTCTGGGGTTCTACCAAGGCTTCAAATCTCCAGCGCATCCAATCCCTTCAATCCAAAATCCTTCGTACAGTAGCCAATGCTCCTTACTACGTCTTCAACAAAACTCTTAACGTACCTTTCGTCACTGAAGTCGCTAAATCCAAATATAAAAAATTATTTTCCCTTCTTAGTTTCCCACAATAATCCTCTTGTCCGTGCCCTCCATTCTGCCATACTTCCTCAACGACGTCTTAAGCGTCAATGGCCTAGAGATCTCCTGAGCAGAAGCAGTGACAGTGACAGTGATTAGCTATAAACAAGAGAAAAATAGTGACTAGGGAGTGTCACCACTGGGTTATTATCTCTTTATTAGCACATTCGCTTGTTCTATTTATTTGTATACAAGTTGTAAATAGCTATTCATAAATAATAGAAAAAAAAAAAAAAAAAAAGCTTTTGAACTTTAAAAACCAATCCAGAGTTTCGACAAAAAATCAACCCCTCGCATTATCCAGACCGATTTGCATTTTTATAAAGTTCTGGATTCACAAACAAAATTTCGTGTCGATATATTCATTCTACCGGGAGTTATCGGGATACACAAATAAACAGGAAATTTTCCTTCCTCAGGTAGGTACACGAAGTATAGGGGAAGTTATGTAATCGGCCAGCAATTCGAGTTTTCCACGGAACTTCATGTTTTCCGACCCTCTGGCTCCAAATGTAAAAACATTTCTGTCTGTTTGTGTCAGTCAAATTGGTCCCAAGCACGAAATTCCATTGTAAATTCGAGTATGAGTATTGATTTTCAACCGAATTGGTTTCAGAGGGAGAGCAAAAAGATGGGGAAGTACATTGACGGTGATTCATCGACGGCGTTTTTTTATACGTTTGATTGGTGAACGATAATTTAAAAAAAAAAAATCAGCACGGATTTTAGAATGGAGCTTACAATTAAAGTCATATATCGGATCACCATGATCCCATTGAAGTTTTTCAAGTTTATAAGTCCCGCTAAGCCCTCCTGATCTGCTGGAAAAAAGTAGGATTGATAGAGTACTTCGTTTGAGACTGTAGTTTGAAAGAGACATGTCCCTTGATTTTATCTGAACTGGTTGAAAAGTTTAGGGGATGTGACTTCCTCGCCCTGTATAATTAAGTGTCAGGAAGGTAGATGTTACGGTGGGACAATCATTGTACACAAACCACTGAATTAGGTGGCCTGTCTCGTAGCCCGGGCATTACTCACCTCACTTACCTGGAGGGTAATAACGATATTGCACTACCGACTCGATCAATTCGCGAGTAGGTTATAGTAAGTGGCCTGGAAGGAAGAAAATAGGACACGTGGAGAGACCAGAAGGAGTTAGAGATGAGGCGTTCTCTATTCCCCAAGAGGCGCAATGCTCTATGTTATTGAGAAGAGGCAGCAGAAGATGTACTTATTAACCTTCATAAATTACGTAAGGCTTTTTTAAAGCTAATTTGAACCCCCCCTCCCCCCATTTTATAAGATTTCAACTATCCCCCCCTACCCCATGGTAAGAAATTTTCGTATTGATAAAATAAAAGACAGTTTGATTAAAAAATAGTATTTATTGCAATTATACTTCGATTAATTTTAAAAAGACTGTATAGAGAAAAGTTAACCTGTTTAATGAAATAACCGAACATACTTATTTTTTTCTTATCAGCAAGTTGTTTTAATTCATTAATTTTTTGAGAAACACAGGCCTCAAAAGCACTGGAGTTATTTTTAAAAGTTTTTTTTATTAGTTTTCCACAACATGTTTGATTCTTCTTTACAAATCTTTAAGTTTTACGTGGAAAAGCTTGTACCCAAGCTTTAAATAATAGTGGATGTAAATATCCAGACATGTCAGGTATAATAAATAAATGAAAACTGACATTATTGCAGAGATATTGTGAAATAATTCAAATGAACTTGAAAGAAATAAAACTTGTTTATTTATGATATTGTCTAATTTCACCAACTATGTTTACATGGGAGTACTTTCGGTATTGCTACCATCCTCAGCCAAAAGCATAAGAGATAAGACTGGAGATAAGAGATAATACCGAAAGTACTCCCATGTAAATATAGTTGGTGAAATTAGACAATATCATAAATAAACAAGTTTTATTTCTTTCAAGTTCAAAATAAATAAATGATACTAAAATGACAATTATTTTTCAAAATTCAAGCAATAGGGAAATCCCTAGTCAGCTAGACAATAGAATAAAAAAAATGTCTAGAAGTACTGAGACCATAAGATTTCTGTAGGATTCAATACTGAATTTTTGAGGGCGCCAGTAGCTCAGTGGTATGCGTGCTGGAATTCTGAGCAAGGAACGTGGGTTCGAAACCCGACCGAGGCCCTTAGTTTATTTTATCTGGGAGGTAAAATAAACTTAAGCACGCCGTCCTTCGGATGAGACGTTAAGCGATGGTCCCGAGCCTGTACAATGTCAGGTACTCGTTAAAGACCCCTACCCTAAGTGAATGAAAATTTAGGACTCCCACAATTGAGTCGGGTTCATGTCCACCAGAGTGACGAAAGAGCGCTCTGGTAGCAGGCGATATATCCTCGTAGTTAAAGCCCGGGCATGAGTCATAAAACCTAACTTAACCTAATACTGAATTTGAGAATTAAGTACGCGTATTGGATTTCTTAGCGCGAAAGTAGTAGATTTTAAATTTAAAAACTTACAAAAGATCAAATTCTTTACCCCCTCCCCCCCCCCCCCCCCCCCCCTCTCCCCTATAGTAAGAATTAGTAATATTGAGCTTATCCCCCCCCCCCCCCCCCCCTAAATGCCTTACGTAATTTATGAATGAGCCCTTATACTGGGAGCCAGTTCAGGTGGCCGCAGGAAGGAATCCCCTTAGATATTTACAAGTGGCGGCAGCTAGCGGGAGATGTACTATTCATTTTATTCTGAACTTCCCCCCCTCTCCAGGAATGCTCCCCCACCTCCCGTGGGAACCCTGGCTCACCTCTGTTTTTACACCTGAGTCCCAGGTAGTCAAGCCTCAATTACGATAACCCACACTTACTCAACCTAAACCATATACTCACACCGTGGTTCAGGTAACTGCCTTTTAGTTGTAACTATTTTAGGTTGAATGACTCTGGGAATTTTTATTTTGTCGGATAACTTCATAATAGAGTAAAAAACTCTTGACAGCAGAAGCCTCTGAAGATGCAGATTCCGAATGATATGCTGATATATACAATGAATTCTCTAATTTGTGTTATTGAAATTTAAACACTTGTGCATTTACGCCTCTATGGAACTTACACCGACTTAACGCTTCGTTGCACATTGGGGACGACGATATTGCCACTACGGGCTCAATCAATTCGCGCGTAGGTTATAGTAAGTGGTCTGTCCCATATCTGTCTCGTAGCCAGGGCATTACTCACCTCACCGTCGGGTAATAACAATAATAAAAAAAATAGTTTATAATACGGAAATATTTTCATTGTTTGAGGCGGTATGACTTTTGTCGCTATGACGTATTAATCCTAACTCAAATCTGAGGACTACTTAAAGATTGGAAATTTTATAAGGAACATTTTTGGTGAGAAACAATTTTTCGATAGGACTAACCATTTCGGAGTTGGTCATGGAAACGTTTAAAAATATGTGTTTCAAAACTACATTTCAATACGGTTTTCGGAATGTATCTCGGAAACAGGACGACCTACGAAAAATCGTATTGCGCTCGCAACTTTTCAATCACATAACCCACACACACGCACTGACAAAAATCACCGCGAAAATAAAATTCTAAAAAAGTCTGCTATAAAAAGTAATGAAAAAAAACGTATGTTTTTAACAAAATATTGTCTATTTCACAAAATATATCTGGGGTCACAGGGAATAAATTGTTAAGTCTAAATTTGTAACTTTTTAAAAGTAGCCCTTTTTTACTTTTGCATTAATCCAGTTTTTGGAAGAAATAAATTATGTTTGCATCATTATTAATCATATAACCTTCTAAATCTACTGGAGTGAATGAAAATGAATATTGTTAATCCTTTCTTGGATTTTCCCTTAGTTACCTAATCATTTTCCATCACTTACCTAATTATTGACCATACTTTTTGAAATACTCGTGAATGATGCTTCTCTAAAATTGATTTAAACAAAAACGCCCTCTTCACTTGGAATAGTCTGCCGTAGTGAATAAATGAGGGCGCCGGTAGCTCAGTGGTATGCGTGCTTGTCTTCCGAGCACAAGAACGTGGGTTCGAAACCCGGCCGAGGCCCTTAGTTTATTTTCTGGGAGGTAAAATAAACTTGAGCACGCCGTCCTTGGGATGTCGTTAAAGACCTCCTCTGCCCTAGATGAATAAAAATTTAGGATAGGCAAAATTTAGGAATCCCACAGAGTCGGCTCATGTCCACCAGAGTGACGAAAGAGCGCTCTGGTAAAAAAAAAACTAAAGCCCGGGCATGAGTCATAAAACCTAACTTAGTGAATAAATGGTTAAATGCAGTTATGTCGAGAAAGATTCATCAAAGAAGTAGATTAAGTTGATTTAACCGAGAACCACAACATTTTACGAGATACCAAGAAACCCACAGTATTAGAGTTGTGAGCTCCCAACTTCTTCACAGTGCGCAGATGTCTTGGGAGATCATTACAGTACAATTAACTAATTTTGGCTATTTTACGACTTGACAACTTCTACCCTGAGACCATATATATAATATGGGAGGGAGTACTTTCGGTATTGCTACCATCTTCAGCCATGGCAACAAATACTGTATATATACAGTATACTACAGTAAACTCTCGATTATCCGCGGTGCCTGTAGGAGGCATTTTTATAAAAAAGGAAGATTTTGAAACCGAAAATTATTTCACAAAAATTGAAATAAAGTTACTAAATACATACTTAAACGTAATAAAAATCGTAAATCACAAATATACATACAGTACAAAACGTAGTTCAGTATTACTGTGCAGTACATATATTGGTATATACGTAGTGTGTGCTTGAGCAGTTTTGGACGCGACTAGCGGCACTGCAGATGTTTGCTTACTTAGCGTGCAAGTGAATCGCCTGACCAGTGAGTCATCTGCACGTGATGCAGCATTAGGACACATTGACAGCATTATTCAATACCTTGAAGAGCAAGATGACGCATCACTTTGTGACAAGATGGTGTTGAGAAAACTCAAATCACAAATAAAGATAAAGTTTTTCACTACGAAAAAGCAAAAGCAAATGACTGACTTTTTTGTTAAACAGTAAACATGACTTTTTAATAACCTACATGACATTGATTGAGTTTTGTTATCAGGTACGTCTTTTTATTGTATAATAAACTTATTTAAAGCACTACTTGTGAGTTGTTTTTTTAGTGCCTTCGGCCTTTGTTTAACCATTATCGGCAATTTTGCGGCTTATCCGCGAAATTCGATTATCCGCGGTATCCACGCCAGTCAATCCCGCGGATAATCGGGAGTTTACTGTATATATACATATATAGTATACTATTACTATAGTAATAGTCGAATATATAGGTATAAGGAAGAAAAAATAATTTAGAGTTATTTGTATAACGCTGTATTCTTTTTTTTGCTCGTAAGAATATTCAACAGTGGGTGCACCTCAATGACCAGATATTTTGCATGATCCTGCCATCTTCTTTCAAGTCATTCTAAATGCAGTACGCGGTTAGCCTGAAACGAGATACTTAGCAGTGGCTTGGGTTAACAGTTAACTTTGAGGGTTTTCTATTTGAAGGAGAAATAAGAAGTCAAGAAAGTTTTTTAATAAGTTGGAAGGAAGTAGTGCCTTCAGAAGTTGGTTATAACAGTTGGCTAAGACCCAATGAGAACCAACTTCATTTGAGAGTCTCTTCTCATCAGGGCTGACTTATCATTTCATCAGACATCTTCATCTTCCTTCAATCAGCTCAAAAGACTTAACTCATCAACACTTCTCCACACTTTTTTTTTTTTTTACTTTCTTATAAGAATCATATATTTTTACAGGATATATCCTACAGTATAAGAATGAAGGGGTCACATGTTCTAAATGAGGTTTGGTTAGATTTTGGGCGAAATCGAACGAAAATTGAGACCACTTTCACCCGGGATCTAACTACATTTTACAAGATACAATTTATGTTTATAACCAAATCAAAACTATTTTCGAGTAATAGTTGTAGAAAATATTGAAAGACATAATTTATGTGAAATATGATTTTTTACAGGTCGTCCGGTTTTTGAGAAATGTAGTTTTGAAACACATATTTTTAGATGTTTCCTTGATACGTTTACGGTTAGTCCTATCGAAAAATTGCCTCTTACCAAAATTGTTCCTTATAACATCTGCGATCGCTAATAAGTCGAAATAGGATCAATATGATAATTTTTTTTTTTTGTGCTTTATGTACGATGCATATTAGCCATGTCACTGTGTTATCTAGTTATTTAGGACATCCATGGTCCCGGGAGGGAGTTCTATCTATGAAATAAAACTCACTCCCTGACGGGATTCGAACCCGCAAACCAAGGTGAGACCATGCGACCAAAGCCCTACGCTCTAGCCCGCACAGCCGGTTCCCTATGACAAAAGTTATAATGCCCCGAAGAATGTAAACTAAATGTCTACAAGGAATATACATATCTAATTGTAAATAATTTTTAAATCGTAACTAATAGCAACGAACTTTAAAATATGGCTGAATTTTTTTTTTCTTTAATTATAAAAATTAAAAAAAAATTGTGACGTTGCCATTACAGGTTAGGTTAGGTTTTATGACTCATGCCCGGGCTTTAACTACGAGGTCATATCGCCGACTACCAGAGCGCTCTTTCGTCACTCTGGTGGAGATGGGCCCGATTCTACAATGGGAGTCCTAAATTTTGCCTACCCTAAATTTTTATTCACTAAGGGTAGGGTTCTTTATCGAGTACCTGACATCGTACAGGCTCGGGACCATCGCTTAACGTCCCATCCGAAGGATGGCGTGCTTAAGTTTATATTACCTCCCAGATAAAATAAACTAAGGGCCTCAGTCGGGTTTCGAACCCACGATCTTGAGCTCAGAAGGTAAGCACGCATACCACTGAGCTACCGGCGCCCTCTAATATATCTAATTGTAAATCATTCTTAAATCGTAACTTATAGCAACGAACTTTAAAATATGGTTTATTTATTGTTTTTTTTTTGAAAAATTATAAAAATTAAGAAAAATATGTGACGTGGCCATTACAGGATTTTCTTGTACCAACAACGCTTACAGATCACTCTATCTCCCCCTCCCCTTCTCAAAATAATTTCATTTTATCTCTTTGTACAGCGTTATCTTGAGAGTAGTCATTCTTAAACCCAGTAATGCCAATATGAAATAATTTTGAGAAGGGGGAGAGTAATCTGTAAGCGTGGTTGGTATAAGAATGTCCTGTAATGGCCACCTCACATTTTTTTTTAAGTTTCAGGTCATATTAACTGTTGGTTATTATCCATCCAAGGGTGTGTATTGTTTTTTTTACAATTTTGTTCGAATGTAATATTATATATTCACGATAACTCGAAACCTCGAAAAAAATCCATTTCCCAATTGCATTTATAAGTAAAATTGAACTAGTTTACTCGAAACTGAGACTCAATAACTCGAGGTTTTTGTGGGTTCGGTGATGTAATGTTTGTTTACAAATCGAATTCTCGTTGGAACATCTCATTGAAAAATAACCCGGTGCCGGTTCAAAAAAAAAGTGACAGATTATTTCCATGTATATACATAGTTTGAGAATATTCTTTTGAACAAAAATATTGTTTTAAATCCTCGAAATCTGCAATACTTCTTTATGCTATAGGTATAAGACAGCAAAAATGAAAAATAATTAAAAATTCATGTAACTAACTAAAAGGGGAAGAAAAACAGAAGTGTATTTAAGGTTGGCGTTTGGGGAAGCTCCCTGGGGCTTCATCTGCTATTCAACTTAGTAAAGTAGCTTGGGAAATCTGGGCTCAATTTAGGGAGAGGAAATGAAGAGAAGTCAAGTCTCACTTGCCATCTCCGTGTTCAGAAATTGTACTCTCACTCATGCCCGGGCTTTCACTTCGGTCTTGTATCGCCTACTACCGAACGTAATCTTTCCTCGCTCTGAAGACTCATTTTGGGTACCCTAAACTCTAAATTTTTATTTACGTGTCTACAACGAGTACCTGACATCATACAGACTTGGGATATGTGAAGTCAAAACCCTATTAGGACAACACATCGATTTTCAGCCAAAATAAAACCCCCATAAAGACAACACTTATTAATTTTCAGAGGAGTCGGTAGAAACGAAAGAGTAGACACAAAAATACATTAAACTTATCCATTAAACCAATCCTTTCAGTCCAAAATCCTCCGTAGAACCACTGATGATTCTTCCATACCATGTTTCCAACTTTACTCTCCGCAACGATTTCAAAATCCCATTTGTCCAAGATCTCATCCGATCTCGATTTTAAAAAATTCCATACCAATCTCACCTCTCACTTGAATCCACTGGCCCGAAATCTATCCTCCCGTTCTCATCCCAACAACTCCCCAAGGAGGTTGAGACGGCAATGGCCTAGAGATCTCCAGGGTATAGAGGCACTTAGCTCCTTCTCCTCCTCCGACATTTGTAAGCGTTTTTACTCAAAAACGATTGTAGCTATGAACTTGAAATTTGAGATGGAGATGTTATAAGTCCTAACTTAAATCTGATTAGATTAAGGCCGAAATCGGACGAAAATTGAGACCATATTACTTCGGGATCTAAGTACATTTTACAAGATACCGTTTATATTTATGACCTAATCGAAAATATCTTCCAATAAAAACCGCAAAAAAAAACTGAGTCACATTTTATATGAAATTCGATTTTTTAAAGGCTTACAAGATACTGAAAACCGTCCAAAAATGACGTTTTTGACGTTTGCTTGATTTTCAAGACAACAGAGGCCGGGATCCCTACACAGGCTCTGATGAAACCTGAAGGTCTTGGAAACTTTGCTAACCACTCAAAATCGACAAAAATTGGTGGATGTCAAAAAAAAAAAAAAAAAAAAGTTCTTCCCACAAAAATAAAGACCATTTTTAATGGACACCCCTAATCTTGTTGAAATCAACGAATGGAGTCGGTCTCAAAATCAACAAGAAAAAGCTGACCGGATCTCAAAACCAGAGAGCCCTGTCATTTGAGATATTGAAGCCAGTTAGAGAGATACAGACACACAACGGATATCTCCGACAGTCTCTCAATACTTCTCTATTATAACAATGGAACGAGTCGAAATAACGATAGAGCGATGAAACTCAACTCAGAGAGAAAAAAAATGAAATAAAATAAAAATGAAACTTTCTCTTTTCAGGTATGAAAGTCAGTGAAGAGAAACATTGATAAATTATATACGTAAAATAAACGTTATTTTGTATGATGAATGAATAGATCGATGAATAATGTATTTTTCTTCGGAGGTGTCTAAAGTTGGGCAGAGTCAAGGGAAAAATACAATAGGCTAGATATTTTTTTTTTTTTGGCCTTATGCACGATGCATATTAGCCTTATCACTGTGTTATCTAGTTAATTACGACATCGGGAGGGAGTTCTATCTATGAAATAAAACTCACTCCCGGACGGGATTCGAACCCGCAAACCATGGTGAGACCTTGCAACCAAAGCCCTACCCTCTAGCCCGCACTGTCACCATGGCCCCAATCTGATCCCAATTATTACTTACCAACCCCCAGATTCCAAAACTGAAAAAAAAAAGAAAAACTCCCAAAATCATGAAATTAGTTACTTATTAAGACTCATGCCCGGGCTTTAACTGCAAGGTCATATCGCCTACTACCAGAGTGCTCTTTCGTCACTCTAGTGGACATAATCCCGACTCTACTATGGGAGTCTTAAATTTTGCCTACCCTAAATGTTTATTCACCTAGGGTAGGGGGGTCTTTAACGAGTACCTACCTGACATCTTGCAGGCTCGGTACCATTGCTTAACGACCCATCCGGCCAGGTTTCGAACTCGCGATCTTGAGCTCAGAAGGCAAGCACGCATACCACTGAGCTACCGGCGCCCCCTTGTCTATTTATATGTCTATTATTCATTGTACGGTATCCACAGTAGCACTTACTTACTTTACTTTCCCTGGCGCTACGGTCCTTGTAGAACCTGGGCCTCCGCAACGATCTTCCGCCATTCTACTCTATCCTCGGCCTCCCATCTCCATCTTCTCACACCCATCGTTCTGAGGTCGTCCTCCAGCCAACGTAAGCGGGGTCTACCTCTTATTCTTTGTCCTCCCGAGTGTCCCTCCAGTATCTTCCTCTGTAAATGTCCCAGTCATCGCAGCCGCCCCTGCTTCACTAAGGCCACCAGGTCCGGGCTCTTGTACAGGTCCCTCAGCTCCCTATTGGTCCGTATCCTCCATCTATCCCCCTCTGGAGTAGGGCAGCATATCTTCCTCAATACCTTCCTCTCCCACGTATTGAGTAAGACTTCGTCTCTCCTAGTCAGGACCCAGGTTTCACTCGCATATGTGACGACCGTAGTAGATACTAATTTTATAATAATATATATTTTTTAATTGTTTTTCTTCTTAAGGCTAATTGATATTTTATTATTTATTTCTTTTTGACTGACATGTATTTATTCTTAAGAAAATAAAATTCCCATTTCCAGAATAAAATTTATTTTCATTTTATTTTCATGCGACTTTTATATCAATATGGAGATCTAGGAATTTTATATTATTTATATAGCAGGGAAAATAAAAAAATTCTCGAGTAGGATAGACTTTGATACTTCAAAAGAAAATTTGAAGCAACCCTCGAATCAAAAGAGACCTCATCTACATTCTGTTGTGTATAAAAAAAAATGAAGGTAAAAATTGTTTTTCCTCTTGAACCTGTTTGCTCTCCGTTCAATACCAAGAGGTGCGGAGAGAGGCAACAAGCTAAGGGGACAACGTTCCAGAAATAGTGTTGTTTGACCAGAGGAAGGTTATCTGGGGTGTATACAAAGAGGTCGACAAACGAAGAGAACGGGGTACAGGTTATCATGAGGTGTTCCCTAGCTGGCACATGAATGAACCTGAACCCCCATCCCATAGGTTGATTTTGCTGAAAAGTAACGTTGTTCACATGGGGTTTTGACTTTGTTTGGGCCTACATTGTTGTGGTCATAGGAATTAAAGCCAGCTCGTGTGTATGTAAAGTTCGGCTTCCAAAGTCAGCTCGTGTGGTTAGACTCAAGAGTTTTTGTGCAGCTCTTGTGCGAGTCTAGGACCAATAGTGCCCAAATAGCTCTCGTGACAGAAGTACGGTCTTACAAGCCGTATTGTGTCCAGTTTGGTTACTCAGTGTGTGAAAGTACATGTGGTACTTCGCTTCTTATGTAGTTTTCATCGTGGGAAACCGTTCATAATGTGTTAATTACGTTTTCTCAGTTTATGTTTGCTTACAGACAAACGAGCAGTCAAGTCCTGTCCAACTATAATATAAGTCTGGCCTGGCACTATATATTAATTCCATATCAGTGTTTCCCCCTTTATTATGTACCTTATAGATGCGGCTAAATCCATTTTCAAAAGAGCCAGAAATCCGTGAGTACATAATAGTGTTTAAGAAATATTAAAGGAACCATAATTGTCATTATTTTATGTTAGTTAGCTTCTTAATGAACTAGCACCCATCGAATACAGTCCACTCAGGAAGTACCAAGCTTACGAATGTTGTGCGTAGACTTTAAATATAAAATTTCGTGTCGATACATTCATTCTGTCGGCAGTTATTAGAGTTTTTATGTTAAACCTCCCCTCCCAGGTGGAAATTTCCAGGTTTCGCCGATCATTATAAATGGCCCAAGCTTGGGCCAGTACTGGCAATCAAAGGTGTAGTCCCGACATTGGTTAATTTTGTCGACCGATGAAATGCTGATGCCTATTCACAAATGGAAAACAACGTAAACGGCTCGACTCTGGCCCAATACTGGCGGTCGACGGTCGTTTATTTTTACTACCCATTACTGGTATTTTTTTCTGATGAGTAGTGATATTTCTAAGTTCCTGTTTTACTATGGAGAGAAGAATCCAAATTCGAATCATTCATATCAAGGATCTATCTTAGACAACTTAATCATGATTTACGTTGATAGATTGGTTTAACAAGAGTAATGATATTCTTAAATAATAATGTAGAATAGTAAAATAAAAGTACGTTTTTCAATTAAAAATGTTGTTTTTTATAATCGATAATTAACTAATATATTCGACCAATTGTAGGCCCAACGTTGCGTCTACGCTCGACTGCTAGTTCTGGCGCAAGGTCAATTAGCGTTCTTTTCCCAACATCGCGCCGACGATTGGCGGTCAACGGTCGACAGTTTACTGCCAGTATTGGGCCATTGACGGGCCAATTTTAAATTTCCACCTGGGCTTTAATCCTCCTTGCCATTGGTCGTTTAGGCTGAAAAACAGTAGGTGTCGTCCTTAGAGCGTTCTGGATTCACATATAAAATTTCGTGGAGATAAATTCATTCCATCGGAAGATATCATGTTCACAGACACACATTTTTTATTTAGAGGTCGAAAACCTGAATTTTCGTTGAAAACTCCGCATCTAATTTTTGACCGATTACATAACTTCCCCTATACTTTGTATAGTCGGGAAAGTAAAAAAAAAAAAATTAAGGTACAAAACTGATTTTCCTCTTGAACCTGTTTGCTCTCCGTTCAATACCAAGAGATGAGGAGAGATAACAAGTTAAGGGAAGAGCGTGTTTCCAGAAATAGTGTTGTTTGACCAGAGGAAGAAGGTTATCTGGGGTATATACAAAGAGAACGACAAACGAAGAGAACGGGGTACAGGTTATCATGAGGTGTTCCCTAGCTGGCACATGAATAACATCCCAGGGACTATCTATGTCAACGCCCACATAGGGTAAACACTGAAAAGAACACACATTCACATAGCTATCTCCTTCTTTTGAAAATTTGTTTCATCAGTTGTTTCAGAGAGAGAATTTACCTTAACTTGATCCCTGGAGGCCCCCACTATTTACATGAATCACCTGAAATGTACTTCCCCAGAACGAATTAATCAATTAACTTTTCACTCCCCCCTCCAAAACCAGTCGACCGTTTGAGCTATTAATCAATAGTTGACACATAGGGTCTTCTAAATTCTCATATGAAAATTAGTGTCAATAAACTCTTTATATCGGCAGTATTGACGATTTTTGAGTTGAGCCCCCTCCCCTGAATTCCCTTGCCTTCGGCCGATTTTCCTGAAAAGTAATAGGTGTGGTCCTCATAGGGTTTTGAATTTAAATATGAAATTTCGGTTTTTATGACCTGAGGAAGGGGCCTGTAATCGCACCGACATTGCTTCCATTAGTGTGTTCGGGCGAAGTGTGAACTTTATCGTATAAGAATGGTATGCTGAATCCCGCTGTAATATTCTGTTTGAAACGAGGTCCGAGCATTCTATGATTTTTTAAAAATTTTCTTATTGCAGATGCATATTTTTCATAATAATTTGCATAATTTTCTTATTAAGATGCATATTAGCCATGTCTCTATGATGGTGTTATATTCAGTTAGTTATTTATTTACAAAATAAAACTCACTCCCGGACGGAATTCGAACCCTCAAACCATGGTGAGACAATGCGACAAATGCCCTACGCTCTAGCCCGCACGGCCACCATGGCCCCCATACTCTGATTTAATATAGGTTGATTTATATAATTCGTAAGTGGTGTACTGAGGTTTTATATCTGGAAAGTCAAAAAACTTTGAGCACGCCGTCCTTCGGATTTAAGCGATGGTCCCGAGCCTGTACGATGTCAGGTACTCGTTAAAAACCCTACCCGAGGTGAATAAGAAATTATGTGAGGCAAAATTTAGGACTCCCATAATATAGTCGGGCTCATGCCTACCAAAAGCGACAAAAGAGAGCTCTGGTAGTAGGCGATATGACCTTGAAGTTAAAAAGGGCATGAATCATGATAACTATAATTTGTAATATTTTTTGATGTACAAAATTGTACTTGTATTTGTTAGTTAAATTTATATTTTATTATTTTTGTTGTTTTTATGATTCATGCCCGGTCTTCAACCACAAGGTCATATCGCTTACTACCAGATAGCTCTTTCGTTGCTCTGGTTTGTCTATTCTAAGTTTTATTCATCTAGGGTAGAGGTGTTAACCGAGTAGCTGACATTGTACAGACTCTGGACCATCGCTCAACGTCCCATCCGAAGGACGGCAAGCTCAATGGCCTTGAAACTTGAGCTCAGTAGGCAATCACGCTACCTCTGAGCTTTTACTATTCACATTGCTCAGGCTCGGAACCATCACTTAACGTTAAATCCAAAGGACGACGTGCTCAAACTTTTTTTAGCTCTATGTTATCGGCGCCCCATTTTCTATTTAAAACCCCCTCAACTGGATTTAAATTATGTCAGTTGTGGTGAGTCTGGGAGCAGTAACCGCTGTTTCTATTTCGTCACTAATTCACTAACTACGTCATCTCATAACCTTCCCAGTTCCATATAGAACGCCCACACCAGAACATTTAGTGTGTTGCGGCCTTCAGTTTAAGTTCAATTTTAATGATCACCTTTTGTTTATCATCAAAGCATCCACAGTATAAATAATTATTGTAGTTTCAGTTCAGATTTTTTTTAGGCTAGGTTAGGTTTTATGACTCATGCCCGGGCTTTAACTACGAGGTCATATCGCCTACTACCAGAGCGCTCTTTCGTCACTCTGGTGGACATGAGCCCGACTCTACTGTGGGAGTCCTAAATTTTCCCTACCCTAAATTTTTATTCATCTAGGGTAGGGGTCTTTAACGAGTACCTGACATCGTACAGGCTCGGGACCATCGCTTAACGTCTCATCCGAAGGATGGCGTGCTTATATTTATTTTACCTTCCAGATAAAATAAACCAAGGGCCTCGGTCGGGTTTCGAACCCATGATCTTGAGCTCAGAAGGTAAGCACGCATACCACTGAGCTACCGGCACCCTCTAATATATCTAATTGTAAATCATTTTTAAATCGTAACTCATAGCAACGAACTTTAAAATATGGTTTATTTATTGTTTTTTTTTTTGAAAAATTATGCCCTATGCAAAAGCAAAATAATTAAAATTTTAGTAAGTAAATAATTGCCCCTATCAAAGAAATGAGCATTACTGTACTTGTTAGTTATTATGACTCATGCCCGGGCTTTAACTACAAAGGTCATATCGCCTACTACCAGAGCGCTATTTTGTCCTAAATGTTCCCTACCCTAAATTTTTATTCACCTAGGGTAGGGCCCTCTGACATATTGCAGGCTCGGGATCCCTGTGCATTTTATACTAATCGTTAATCCCCCACCCCCTATAAACTTCCCCTTCGGAGAATTTCGCGATAGTCCCCACCCTTTTAGTCGGGCTCATGTCCATCAGAGCGAAAGAGCACTCTGGTAGTAGGCGATATGACCTCGGTAGTTACATGAGTCATATCTAAGACCAAAATGTACGGCTTAATGGAGTCAATTTATATACTTTCTCAAATGAATAGAAAAAACATTTTAAAAAATAACCTGGAAACGTTCCAGAAATCCCGACAAGAGGAATTTTGATGGAGATAACAATTTAATATATAGCCTGCATTTAGTTTCTTCAACCAATTGTTTTCTCTCAGCTAAATTACTGTAATGAATTCATTCAGATAATATCCATAGCTGACTTCGCTGTTATTGTCAGATCATTTATTTCATGAATAATTGTGATTTATCATGAATGAATATTATATATATATAACAAGGTATAGAAATATTGCTGAGATGGTTCGATAGAATGAGAATTTATTCTCAGTGTTTTGGTTTCCCAGCTCTACGATGTATAGGAGAAGTTATGTAATCGGCCAGAAATTCTATGTTGATTTTTCACCGGAGTTATATGCATTCCACTGATTCTAAAAATGAAAAAAAAAAAATGTCTGTCTATATGTGTCTGTAACGATAACTCTATAGTGAATATATGTGTATCCCGAACCCGCTAAGAACAACAACTATTTTCAGCCGCATCAGTCATTGGAATTCGAGGGGAGGGGGGCTAACACAAAAACTCAAATAACTTCCGTTGTATTGAATGTATTAACACGACATTTCATATGTAAATTCAAAGCTCTATAAGGACGACACCTACTATTTTTCAGACGAATCGGCCAAATGGAAAGGAGGAGGCTTAACACAAGAAGTCTAATAACCGATGTAATGAATGTATGGACACAAAATTTCATATTTAAAATCAAATTCTCATAAGGACGACAACCAATAATCGTCAGCGAAATTGGCAGAAGGGAAGGGAGGAATCAGAAGATGGAGGCACAACTCAAAACCCCAAATAACTAATTGATACTTAACATTTTTTCCAGAGATATTGTGAAATATTTAATAAAAAATAAAGAAACAACGTAAGTTTAAAAAAAAAAATATTGTCTATTTCACAAAATACTCGTATATCCGTGGTCACAGGGTCTAAATTCGCAACTTTTCAAGGAAGCACTTTTTTACTTTTGCATTAATCGTGTAAATCCAGTTTTTGGAATAAATAAATTATGTTTGCATCATTATTAATCATATTCCTTCTAAATCTACTGGAGTGAATGAAAATGAATATTGTTAATCCTTTCTTGGATTTTCCCTTAGTTAAATAATCATTTTCCATCACTTAACTAATTACTGACCATACTTTTTGAAATACTCGTTAATGATGCCTCTCTAAAGTTGATTTAACCGAAAACGCCCTCTTCACTTGGAATAGTCTGTCGTAGTGAATAAATGGTTAAATGCAGTTATCTCGTTAATAGATTCCTCAAAGAAGTAGATTAAGTTGATTTAACAGAGAACATACACAATTTTACGAGATACCAAGAAACCCATCTTTATAATTCCGAAAGTATTAGAGTTCTGTAGCTCGCAACTTGTTCACAGTGCGCAGATGGCTTGGGAGATCATCACAGTACACTTAACTCATTTTGGCCATTTTACAACTTATTCCCTGTAGGTAGATATATAATATTGTATCAATACCGAAAGTACTCCTATATTATATATAGTTTATGAAATAGACAATATTTTTTTTTTTAAACATACTTTTTTCTTTATTTTTTCCTCTAATAACTGTTAATGTAACGAATCTACCAAAACACAATTTATTATGAGGATTATGAGTCCGAATGTAAATCAACTGTTCATTTTTAGCCCAAACGATAGATTGATCGATTGGTTATGAAAGGAAAGCCAAAACTTAGTTGATTAATTTGTTCTGGAGATGTACATTGCCACATTGCAGGTGATTCACCGACTTTTTTAAGAGAAGCGGATGTGGTTCGAAGGCTGTAAAACGAAATTCTTATAACGAGTTTATGATGTTTGTCAGTTCCCAAGAGAAATCTTGGAGAACTACTGAAGTGAGAGGTGTCGGAGTGGACATAACTTCTAAAAGGGTATAACATATAAGTTTGCTATTTTATTTATTTATTTGCAGGATAAAGTGCTTACTTGACTTCGGTGAATCACCAGGAATGCAGTCTTCGCTCTCCCTCCAAGAACAATCAACCAAAATATATTTGACATACATAGTGGCTTGTACATCCTCAATGAGGATTCCTCATATTAAATTTTATGTCGATATATTCATTCATAAGCAGTTCTTAGGGTTTTGGAGTCGAGCCTCCTCTTCCCCTTGGCCAATTGTGCTGAAAGTTAATAGGTGTTGCCCTTGAATAAATCAATTACGTTTTCACTCCCACACCAAAGCCAATCGACCAAAAATATTTGACTTACACAATGACTTGTAAATCGTTATGCAGTAAAACCCCTCTTTACGGAAAATTTTGCGATGTCCCGGCCCGAAGTATAGGAAAACAATCTATTTTTAACCCCCTCGCAACGGACTCCCCTTTAATGAAATATATAAATATATATATATTGTGATGTACATAAAAAAAAAAAATACACACATTTAAATTACTAATAAAAAAAAAAAATTAATTATATTTATTTTTCTACAAGAAGAAACTGAATAAATAAATAATAAGCATGCATTTTCTCTTAAAACCAATGAGTAAAAAAACAAAACACGGCCATCAGCTGTGTGTAGAGACGAGTCGAGGCCTGGGTGGACTTGGAAAACTTAAATTTAAAAAATGGTCAAAATATAAAACAAAAAAAGATTGAATTAGTTTTAAGATTTTTCTTTTGATTTTTGTTTGTTTCAATATTTCATTTTTTAAATTGTATAATGTAAAAAAAAAAAATAAACCCAAACTATTTGTTCTCATAAATTGTATTCTATTCATTTTCCCTGTTGGCTCAGTAAAAATTTAGTAAAAGAAAAGATAAAATTTCTACAGGAAATATGGTAGTTTATTGTTTAATTAATTATTATTTATATTTTTATTTATCATTTATTTAAGATTAACACTTAAACTTTTTTTTACCACAATATATATGTTTATACATATATATATTGTGAAATAGACAATATTTTTGAAAAACATACTTTTTTCTTTATCTCCTATTTACTGGTTTTTTAAAGATTGTAGAATAAATAAATATAAAAAAAAAAAAATGTAATCCGTCAAAAATTATCAGTGTTATTTTTAAAATAACAAGTTTGCCCCGCTTGACGTTCGAATTTATCTATCTGGCCCGCATCTAAAAAAGTCAACTCTGGTCTACACCCTAAATCATTGGGATATAACCTTGTCCTTTAGATGTTACTCATGCCCGGGCATTTACTACGAAGTCATGTCGCCTACTTTCATCTCTCTGAATATAAGCCCGACTCTGGGAGTCCTAAATATTGCCTACCTTGGTTTATTCACCTAAGGTAGAGGTCTTTACACATCCGAAATCAGCGTGATCAAATTTTTTTTCTGTTTTCATTTTTAAAAAAACCTAAGGGCCTTGGCCAGGTTTTGTTAAGCTGAGTACCGCTACCTCTGAGGTATTGGCGCCCTCCATCTTGTCCTTTAGAAGTCATATTCACATTTTTCTGATGGATCAATATCCTAAGTATGTAAAAAGGTAAACTGGAGAGGCAGACAAGAGGAGAAGAGTCCCGGTTGAGAAGGTAACCGTGAAATCAGCTCTATTGTACAGATGGCCTCGTCTTCAGTACCGGACTGTCTCAAGGCGAAATTCGGGGATATGGATCTCTCTGGTTGGAAAGTTGATCTATCAGAGGATTAACTCTACAAGTCAGTGGCTCCCCCTAAAGAAACACAAAATTATATTTGACTCCCGTACACCCTAAGAATAACTTAAAATGTGTGATGTAGCCACCATTACAGAACACGTTTCAAGGTCCCCGTTTGACAATTTTCGCGATGATGTCTGTTAGTGCGTGTGACTGATTGTGAGCTCTCTACCGCAAAAACAATTCTAGCAATGAACTAGAAATTTGAAATGAAGGGGTCACATGTTCTAACTTAGGTCTAGATTTTGGCCGAAATCGAACGAAAAATGACTCCACTTTCCTCCGGGATCTAACTACATTTTACAAAATACAGTTTATGTTTATGACCTAATCAACAATTTTTTCGAATAATAGTTGTAGAGATTACTAAAATACATGATTTATATGAAATAGGTCATCCGGTTTTCGAGATACATGCCGAAAACCAACTTGAAATGTAGATTTTTAGACGTTTCTTTGATTTACTCGAAAATGGTTAGTTCTATCGAAAAATTGATTCTTACCAAAATTGTTCTATATGAAATTTACAATCGCTATAAGTCCTCACATTTGAGATAGAATCAATATGACAAAAGTTATAGCGCCTGGAAGAATGTAAACTAAACGTCTATAAGAAAGTTTTAAAACCTAACTCATAGCAACGAACTTTAAAACATGGTTTATGTATTGGAAGTTTTTTTGAAAAATAATAAAAATTAAGAAAAATAATGTGAGGCGGCCATTACAGGATTTTCTTATACCAACCACGCTTAAAGATCACTCTCTCCCCCTCCCCTTTTCAAAATCATTTCATTTTGTCATTTTGTACAGCGTTATCTTGAGAGTAGACATTCTTATACCCAGTAAAGCCACTGTGAAATAGTTTTGAGAAGGGGGAAAGTGCTGTAATGGCCACATCACAATTTTTTATGTATTTTTTTAAATTTACAATTTTAAATTAAAGTTATTCTTTGCAGTGCTAAAAAAACAATTTAAGTTTTCTCGTTCTTTTGTCTGTTATTTTTAACAGATTAATGTCTTCTCTTCTTGAGAACTTCCTTTACATTTTACAACTCTAGTTGTAAAAAGAAAAAGAAATTGTTAGCAAGCGACACTTTAGTTTCTAAAGTTATCAATGGGGAGGACGTCGCCTTCAAGTCTAGCCTGAATCTGTGACACAGAATTTGTGGAATTGTGCTCAATTTATATATTAAATATATTTCCTGTCTGTCATGTGTAAACTGTGCCTAGAACCAAAAGATCCATTGTCCTAAGATCCAAATGAATGATGTTTTTTATAAAATGCATTTTGCACAACGAAAATGAGATTGAAAACCAAAAATATGCTATTTTTGCTAAAAAATGGAAAAAAAATGGTCGTTATATGAACTCAAATATTATCAGTACCACTTCACGTAATTTCAAAATTTATACGCTCATTCGACGCAGAATTTTGTGTACTTTAATGTATAACAGAATAAAATGTTCTAAAAAATGCGTCGTGTGAGAGTTATTCGCAAAAAAACGAAAAAAGTCCAAAAATTACGATTTTTTTTTAAGACACCTCACCTTAAAATCATATTGACGCAAACTTCACATGTAAATGAGGAAATTAAAACCGTTTCCAGCTTTCAACGAATTTTTTCAAGCTACTGCCTTTTTTTGGCCTTACTTTCCTGGCTACACCTGCTTTGGAAGACTTTGCACAAAGTCTGCGTGGCCAGTATGTCAGAACTCCAGGCGGAACTGTATCAAACCTCTTTTTTATACTTTATATAAAAAATGTGAAGTGGAAATTGGTTGCTTGGGCGATATCATTACAAATTGGCAGATGAGACACAGCCCATGTGTTGACTTAGCTTTGAGGCAGTCTTACCGTTAGAGGAGGTACCATTCCTGAGGCCAACCAGTCCTTAGCAAGACAACGGTCACTGAACGGATAACTGCCATCAGAGACACCGTATATAGTCTGTGGCGCCCCCCACACTTTCTTTGTTTATTTATTAAATTAACATTTTTACTTTATTATACCTATAGGATGTATTCAAATTGTGCGAAAATCCGAGATCGATGATTTCAACGGATTTTTACATTTCAAGGACCCTTGAATATGTTTTGACCATGTTCACCATGTGATCATGTGGGCAACACGAAAATGATTGTAGCTATGAACTTGAAATTTATGAAATTTAGAATGAAGGGGTCACATGTGTTAACTTAGATCTGATTAGATTTCGTTTCAGGAGTTATCCTTTACACAAACACAGACAGAATTTTTTTTTTTTAATTTTTGGAATCAGGAAACAAAATTTCGGAAACCTCAACATAGATTATATAACCTCCCCTATACTTCGTACACGTAAGAAAGTAAAATTGGAGCGTACAACGTATTACGTTCGTAAGGATTATCATGGGCATGAGCTGCAACACCGGATTTGAAATTCAAATCTTCAATTATTTCACTTATTTTTACCTGGAATGGCCGGCATTTAGGTACCACATATAATAATATAAAAAATAATGAAGACATTTTATGCAGAAAATTAACATATTTATGTCACTCTTAACCATGGGCGTAGCCAGGGGGGGGGGGGGGGGCAGAGCAAAAAACCAAGAAAAAAATTAAATAAACCATAAAAAATAGTTTTTATTAAAAATGGTTTGCTTGCAAGTTACCAATAGGATCTTCAAATTACCCGTACTTCTGATTCCTAAATCAGCTGTTACATAAATGTACATGTACAAAACAAGTCACATTACATTTATTTAAATAATACATGAATTCCATTATTTCCTTTCCTCGCTCAAAATCTTCATTTATGTTATACTTTATACTCTTAAAGCTGATTTTACATGCGCAGTAAAAATTAAAAGCGCAGCAGCAGCAAATGCACGCTGTTGGCTGTGAGTAATTTTATTTCTAAAAGCACAGAAACCACAGCGTGCATTTGCTGCGATGCGCTTTGCATTTTTGCCGCTCAGCTAAAGTATTACAGTCAGTGGTTACCTCAGGGGGAACTTCTAGGGGTCCGAGTCTCCGAAATTAATAACAAAAAGTCTGCAGCGCTAACTGGAAATTGCGGGCTCTGTCCCTGGGAGTCTATACCCCCCATCCCTATAACCTAACTTTGCCCCCCCCCCCCCCCCCTGCTAAAAATCCTGGCTACGCCCCTGCTCTTAACACAAACCAATCGTTCCTTTCAAACAATTTCGACATAGAATGCTCCAACATTTGTCAGAAAAAAAACTACTCGACCCCAACAGTTATTAGAATGATAATAAACAGACAAACATATGAGTAAACTCAGTAAATCATTAACATCACTCTAGTCCCACATTTTGAAATGATAAGAAACTGACTCAAACAAACACTAAAAGAAACATCTTACTAACTGTCCAACTATACACTAGCTTAATCCATAAAATAGCTGACTGACTCTCTTATCCGATTTATATAGAATTTCTAAAGCCTAGATCATTCTCTGAATTCATATTGGGGAAATTTTAACTGAGATGGGATAACTAAATATAAAACAAGCTTTTAGATTAATTACAACATTGAAATAACAAGAAAGCTACTCAAAACAGCCAAAAGGGGGTGAAACTACCTTGAGCACATCGTCCTTCGGGTAGGACTCGCTTGCTCAGTTACTCGATAAAAAAAACCCATATCCTAGGTGAAATAAACCTGAATAGATAAAATTTAGTATTCCCACTGTAGATTCAGGCTCATGTCTACCAGATTGACGAAAGAGCGCTCTGGTAATACGCACACCTCAAACTAACAACTGTCAGAATGGAGCAGGTTAAGTAGAAGAATATAAAATATCGCCTACTACCAGAGCGCTCTTATTTACTTAGGATAGGGGTTTTTAACGAGTACCTGGCATTGTACAGGCTAGGGACCTTTGCTTAACGTCCTATCCGAAGGACGGCGTGCTCAAGGTTTTTTCACCAGATAAAAAACATAAGGGCCTCGGCCGGGTAGGTAAATATTGACCGTTGGAAATTTAATAACGAGCGTTTTGGGTATGGATTAACCATTTTCGCGTAAATCAAGCAAACGACTAAAATAATTGGTTTCAGGACGACATTTTAGAACCGGGTGACCTTTAGATAAGTAATAATTTGTAATATACAGGCCTCGAAATAGGTTTTTCTCTCAAGTTTCGTCCGATTTTCGGCCAAAATTTAATCAGATCTGAGTTAGTACTTTTGACATCAAATTTCTAGTTCATGGTTACAATGGTTCTTTGTAAGAGCTGTTAAAGCCCGGGCACGAGTCACAATAACTAACTAAAATCACAATAACTAACTAAAACTACCAGAAATGAGGTTATTTGAATAAAATAAACAAATGAACATGTTAATGAACAACAAGGAACAATGATATGTTCTAATAATAATGTTACAAAATGGAATTCGTCTTGGGTCATTTACTAGATCAACAATGAATTCCTGAATTACCCAAAAATAAATTCTAATTCTTAGTTGAAACATACCTGATAATGCAGTGGCGGTTGAAGCAAGCATTCCATGAACGGATCGAAAGTTGTGATAGAGAAGCCCGTGAAGATCTTTGGCGACTGTGGCGAGGAGCGAGGCCTCCATCTCGGGCGAACAACAGCTTCCTTCCCCGCCTCCGCACATCCCTGTCCCTGAAAATAACAGTTTGTATAAATATCTTCTATATTTGACTCAATATATCCAGGGTTAATCAGGGACATGGCCAGGGGGTAGGGGGATGAGCCTCCCCTAAAAGGTTGGTGACCCCTGAAGCAAGACGCACATATGTGTACCATTTGGGAAAAACTAGGCAAGTTCAAAATCACAGGTTTTGAGGGCAGCGCTTTGAAGTTTTCTGTTTTCAGTGTAAATCGAATTTTTTTGATAAATTATTTTTCCAACCGCGATTATTCAACAATTTCTCCATTTTTTATTATGGAATGCATATATATTTAATTTTGTAATTTTATCATACATCTTCAGGACTTATCTAAAATTGCACCCCCACTTATCTAGTTAATCATCCGAAATCAAAAGAATTGTCTATTTTACACCATCACTAGTTATTCACGTACTTATCTAGTTTTTGCGAATGAAAGAAGCGTTTCAGAACTGCATAAAGGTAATTATCTCTTCTTGTATAAGCAAGATAAATACGTTTAACCAATTTTAGGGCACGAACGTGGTTTTGATAAAAATAGATAAATGCAATTGTATAAATCCATAAGTAAATTTCCGAGTAAAAATGCCCAATGCGTTTTCAAGGATACCAATGACATTACGACTTGCATACTTTTACACGATGTGTAGGACACCAATATGGGTTGCCCAGATATTTATCTCATTTTGGAGACAAATCGACTTATCTACTTTTTCTCAAATGGTACACATATATATTTCCTGATTTTCGGTAAACAATCATTTGTACCGGAACACTCAGCGTGTGAATACAACTCATACTTGACAATTTTTTTTGGGTCTTATGTCCGATGCATATTAGCCATGTCCCTGTGTTACCTAGTTATTTACAACATCCATGGCCCTTGGAGGGAGTTCTATCTAATATTCGTCTCCATAATAGCAATAGAAATTATAGAATATTACTTGGAGGGTTTAGATATGTGTTTTGTCCTGAAAGTGTCTGCAGGCTCTGTACCTTAGAAAAGGACGACCTCATACACTTTTTGTTATATTGTCCCTCTTTGTGTATCCCCAGGCAAGCATTTCTCCACAATTATCTCACCAATAGACCAGAATATTACTCAGAAACATTTGTGCATATTTTAAATAATTTAGAAGTTAGAAAAATTAACAATTTATTTTTATTTTCTACTGTTGGCTTGAAAATAAAGAATAATATAATTTAATTTGTTGCATGTAAGATGGATATATATATGGACTTGAAAAATGAAATAAAACTTGTTTATTTATTATCAGTCTTATCTCTTATGCTTTTGGCTGAGGATGGTAGAAATACCGAAAGTACTCCCATGTATATATAGTTAGTGAAATTAGACAATATCTTAAATAAACAAGTTTTATTTTATTTTTCAAGTCCATTTGAATTATTTCACAATATCTCTGCAATAATGTCAGTTTTCAAGGATATATATATATTTTTTATTCTATTTATTTATTCATGTTCATGTCATATCTTGTTTTATATAATTTTTGAATTGTTTCTTTTACCCTGGTTGCTTGCACTATTCATATTTAAAGAGCATGTCCATTTTTACTATTTCAATATTATTGGTATCTGTTTATTTAGTTGCTATATTGCTTATTATGTACAATTCTTTATATAGATATTTTTCCTTTTATTTTATTTTATATACTTAACTATAAGAATATTTATTTCGTAAAAAAAAATGGCAAAAAATAATTATTTGATAGGACTAACCCTTTTTGCGTAAATCAAGCATGTAAAAAAAACATATCTTCAAAAAACATTTTAAGGCAGGTTTTTCACAAATGAAACTATACTTTCGAAAAAAAAGTATTGCATATATACTGTAACTTTCAGTAGCGATATCTTGTCATATGCACTTAGGTCCCAAAGAAAAGTGGTATCATTTTTCACCCAGTTTCGGCAAAAATCTAACTAGATCTAAGTTAGCACGTGTAGGGATCTATCGATACAAGCAAATACAAGTAAAGTATCGATACTTTTATCAGATACAAGTACTTTTGGTATCGAATAGATATTACTTGTATCGATTCAAAGTACTCGTTTCAAATTTCAACAATTAAAAAAAATTATATAAATTTTTCAATTCGTCAAAATCGTTCACCGTTTAATTTCTTACAATTTTCTTTTATTTGTTGTTGCAGTAAAATTCTGAACTCAAATTACGGTCCACGGACAAATGATACTCGTATATATTGATGGTGATAACCTCATGTGTGATGTGATCACGCAGTCTGCATGATGCGTCCTTATTTCTTACCTTATTTACATTAAATGGTTTATCGTTTATGAAGGTATAAGTTTGTTTTATTTTGAAGAGAACCGTGAACGTGATTACGATTTCATTATTTTATTTTATTTTTACATTCCATTTTGTCAATTACAAATTATAATGCCTCGTCCTACGGCTATTTGTGTGGCTTTATTACACTAAGAACTTTTCGATCTCAGCGATTTGCAAAAAAGTGAAATATTGTGGGGATACGAATAGTCTCCAGTAATTTTATATCCTTAGTAAAAATAAATTGTATGCTTATTTTCTAAGGATTTTTATTATTTTCAGTATGTTTTTAATAATATAATTTTATCTTATTCGATTTGATTTATTTGTTTCTTATGCCCACTACAATATCTCATTTACCTATATCTTTCAAATTGTATTGTGTTTTTTATTATTATTATATAGGTATATATACATTAAACATGGTTTAAAATTAATTATAACGAAGTACTCGATGCAATACGATTTTTATTTAAATTTATATAGATTTATAGATTTTTTAAAATTAATTATAACGAACTATTAGGTTCAATCGATACGAGTAGGTATCGATACTTTTTATTCGATACTACTCATGAGTAAAAGTATCTATATTTTCTGGTATTGATAGAACCCTAAGCACATGTGACTTCTTCCTTTCAAATTACATGTTCACAGCTAGAATCATCATAGAGAAAATGGTATTCAGGGGATCTCCCCTAAGACGTGAAAATCCATTGAAAACTCGATCCCGGATTTTCGCACGGTTACAATCTTTATACAATAAAGTAAAAAATAATTGGCAAACTCAGGGAAACCTTCGCATCATGTGTTATCTAAGCGACTATGCCATGAGGAGGTAGTAATCATAAAGATTTAGTATGATTAATTTAGTAGATTAATTTCACTAATTATTATTCATGACATGTACATCAAAATCCTGACCTCCTCAAGGTTGTATTAAGGTGTCTGTTTGTGTGTCTTTCTTCTCTTCGTCCATAACAAGGAGATGTATTTTACATAATGTGGTATTTAAAGTAACTACGTTGAACAATTATACAGATGATGTTTTGTAGCAGGAGATGAGGACTCCATTGTGTGATAAACAAGACACTGGTTAGAAAATCTCTGTAATTGGCTCATTTAGAATCAGTTAAAGAAACCTGTTATTTCCGGCGCCACTTTGTCACCAATAGTGCTTATATTAATTCAAGTGTTCATGTTAATAGCAACAGTGTTAAGTTGACTCACAACTTCCCCAGCGCGAATTTATCAATTAAGTTTTCACCCACACATCAAACGAATTCAGGCGTTTCAGTCAAAACTCTCATAGTGATAACACAGTGCCCCCCCCATACATAAACAACAAAACACTTCATAACGATCTTATGATACACACAGTACCCGACACAATACAAACTACTTACATACGTTTTTTTAGAAAACTTTACAAACATACAAACCCAGAAATACGTACTTTATCTTCACAACACTTACCACAAAACCCTCCACGAAGGTTGAAGAGAAGATGGAACCGCGACTTAATGCCACCTTAAATCCTATTCGTTCTTAATATTTTTTATTCATTTATTTGTATTTTTTTACATTATTTTCCTCTATTTTCATCATCTCTCTTCTTACATATCCATCAAAGTTGTCTTTCAATTCATTTTTATTTATTAATTTTTTTTTTTTTCTGTTCTTGTCCTAATAATTAAGATAGATTTTCCGAGGACATCATAGATGCTGGTTGTTGCAACCTAGCAACAGTTGCATCTTTAAAAATAAAATACAAAAAAAAAAGTTTTCACCCATTAAAACATTTTAGAAAATGTCCACCCTAGAAGAAATTTCTTCCGTTGGGGTGTTGGAGGGGGGGGGGGGGGGGGGGGTGTAAATTTTGCACACAGTCCTTCGCATGGGACGTTAAGCGATAGTCTTCAGCCTGTACGATGTCTTCAAGACTCTTGCCCAAGAGAAGTGAACCTTGGAAGACAACATTTTGGACATACACAGCAGAGTTGCCCTATGGTTGGTTATTATGCGAGATTTAAGGTCATATCGCCCAGTACCACTCTTTCAACCAAATTTTTGCAATGACGCAAATATGATATTTTTTTTAGAAAATAAATCCTATTTAATGTAAAGAAAAGTTTATGTGCTGATTTCTGAAGATTTATTTCAAAAATAGATCTGTGACGCCATAGTAGAAAAACGAATTAAAACAACAGTCGTCGGTGAATTACCGATTATGTACTTCCCCAACAGGAATTAATCAATTACGTTTTCGCTCCAAAGCCGATCGATCATTTGGGCTAAATATAATGACTTCTGAATATTATATTTCGTGTCGATAAATTCCTTCTGTCGGGAATTATCGTGTTCACAGACACACAGAAATTTATTTTTCATTTTTTAATTCAAGAGATCGGAATTCCGTCGAAAACTTGGAATCGATTTATTGATCGATTACATAACTTCCTCTATACTTCGTATAGCTGGGGGTGTAAAAGTGGTCGATGATTCACCGACAGTCTACAAAGTTCTAATTACGTTTTTGCTCTTCCCCCCAAAACAATCGACCGTTTGAGTTTAACTTACAGTTAACGTTAAAATTAATAGTTGACTCATCAGTTTTGACTTGATGTTTCAATATACAGTTAGTTACTATGCCCGGGCTTTAACTATGAGATCATATCGCCTATTACCAGAAGGCTCTTTCCTCACTCTGGTGGACATGAGCCCGACTCAACTATGGGAGTCCTACATTTTGCCTACTCTAAATTTTTATTCATCTAGGGTAGGGGTCTTTAACGAGAGCATCATCACGGCCATCGCTTAACGTCCAATTCAAAGTTTTTTTTTTATCTATAGTTGGGCTACGGTTGACAAATAGCGTAAGCAGTAACCCTTTGACTGGTTGCAGGATCTGTGCCGGCAGCTGTCGTCTCCACAATCTTGTCTTCCATTACCGCGGTCCCTCCGCAGGCAATGCCACCCCCAAGCCCTGCCTCCATCCGTCATAGTGACAGCTACTTCGTGTTACCCTTATACAAAACAGCCCCAGGTTTTCTTCTACAAAGCGACCTCTATTCGTCCAAGCGCCCTTCACCGCGTCTCATTAATAATTTCAGATTGATTTCTCATCACAATTGAATCTTTGACGGCGATTTTCGCAATATATTCTTATAGTTTCTTTTGAGTTATTCTATCTCACTTTTAGCAACGACCTTCTTTCAGGGTCTCAGTGAAGTAAAGTTTTTAACAGAAATTCACGTGATTGGAAATTTGTGAGCGCTCTAACAAAGAACGATTGTCGCAATGAACATGAAAGGGGAGTATGAAAACTGCCCCCAACGATTTTCGAATGGGCAATTGACCGACAGTTTGCACATATCAAAAGAAAATTTTCCTGAAAATTACAGTTCCCAACTCCCATTATTCGATGAGAAAAAAAAAAATGCAATTTTAATTTTTATTTTTTTTTTCCTTTGCGGTTATTGCGAGTATGATTTTTTTTTGAAGTTCTTATGCTTCAAATACACCGATATATAGGATTTTTTTATTATCTTCCGATTTAAATTCCATTTTTCGACTTTAGAAAAATTCAAAATGACCGTTTGGAATGTTATTTTTGAGTGACACACACCAAATTTTCACAGAGTCTAAAGAATCTGAAGCTTTAACAAAGAAAATTTGGAAAAAAGCAAACATTAATGACGTATTGTGCAATACTACTATAGAACTTAAAAAAAAATCGACATGAAAATTGCATTTTTTTTTTCTTATCGAATAATGGGAGTTGGGAGTTGAAATTTTCAGGAAATTTTTCTTTTTATATATGCAAACTGTCGGTCAATCACCCATTCGAAAATCATTGGGGGCATTTTTCGAACTCTTATCCGGCTAGACCCTTTGATGTCAAAAGTGCTAACTCAGATCTGATTAAATTTTGGCCGAAATCGGACGAAAATTAAGACTAGTTCGAGGCCTGCATATTACAAGTTATTACTTGTCTAAAGGTCACCCGGTTTGCGAGATACATGTCGTAAACTGTTCTAAAATTTCGTCCTAAAACCAATTTTTTTTAGACGTTTGCTTGATTTACGCGAAAATGGTTAATCCTATTGAAAAATTAATCCTTACCCAAAACGCTCGTTATTAAATTTCCAACGGTCAATATTTACCAACCCAGCCGAGGCCCTTAGGTTTTTTATCTGGTGAAAACATTAAGGCATAGTCAAGGTCCACGCCGTAGATTTTCCGTGAAAACGTCGGGATAAAATCATTTTTCATTTTCTTTTCGATACTGCCGTAACTCTTGTATTTGCTCGGCACTAGACTTTTTAGGTTTTTTAAATTCCTTTTGATGCGAGCTTTCCTCTGATTTGCGTTTTCTTTACGATTCATATGAGACGACATCTTTAATTTCTTTTGCAATTTTCAATTTAATTTTTGATTTTTACATATATTTCGGCGAATATTTTTATTGTTTCACTTTGAGTCCTAATAGTGCTCCTCATCATGCTCTTTACAATGACACCCGTATCAACGTCCTATCTAAACGCGTTATCACGCTACACTAATTTCTAATTTTACACAACGCTAATTCGCAACAATCATCCGCTGGCGCCCACACTAGCCCCATAACGTCACAGACAAAACAAACACAAACAATGCACAACAAACACGTACAGACATGATCTATCCATTGTGACCTCAACCGTTGTTATCGCATTATTAGTCTCGTAGTTATTATCGATTGAAATCTGACGGTATTTTGTAACACAAAACAGTTTGACCGGCTATCACTGTGATACGAGCGAATAGACGTTTTCACGTCAAAAAACCTTGAGCACGCCGTTCTTCGGATAGGATGTTAAGCAAAGGTACCGAGCCTATACGATGCCAGGTACTCGTTAAAAACCCCCTACCCTAAGTAAATAAGAGCGCTCTGGTAGTAGGCGAAATTTTATATTCTTCTACTTAACCTGCTCCATTCTGACAGTCGTTATAAATAGTTAGTTATTATGACTCATGCCCCCAGGCTCTAACTAAGAAGTCATAGTGCATATTACCAGAGCTCTCTTTCGTATCTCTCGACGTTACAGTGGGTGTCCTAAATTCTGCCTTTAGGTTTATTCACCTGATACCGCAAAGGTTCGGGAACATCGCTTAACGTTCCATTCGAAAAAAGGCGTACTCCAGGTTTTTTTACTTCTTAAGTGGCTTGGCTGGGTTTCGAATCCGTGATCTTAAGCTGAGTAAGTAAGCGCGCTACCCAACTAACCGGCTCCAAAGAAAAGTTATATATATAAAAAATTGTATTCCGCTGAACAATGTAGTTCTCACGGATTTTTATTACATTAGGCACTTTAGAGGATATCGACAATTTTCCATGAGTCTTCGTCAACAAAAAAAAAAATAAATAAAAAAAAAGAAGGCATCCTTTTGTACTTCAAATTAAAAGAACAATTTTTTTCCAAAAAAAAAAAGTGTAACACTAAGAAAAGAGTGAAGGGTCAAAAAAAAAATTGGATATGGATGGGATCAAAATGAATGAAGCTGAGTGGGCAGAGTGACAGACTGGAGTCTGGAGCCTGGAGTCCCACGTGGGACTGTGTTTGGCCTCGTACGGTATTGTTCCAGTGTCATTGTTCTGGGGAAAGTGAAGAATTGTGAAATAACACACATGATGGGACCTTCATTTCCAATCCAAGAGACACAGTCTCTGGACTGTCAACCACATTCAGTTTTAGGATGTATCTGGTACATTAAAAAAACTGTGGTGAATCACCGGGTATGTACTACCCCAGCACGAATTCTCTCTCCGAAGTCAATCGACCGTTTTTGTTAAAACTCACTATTTGACTTACATAGTGTGGCTTCTCTTCATTACGTTGACAAATAAAAAGGTATTTGAGTCAAGCCCCGCTCTCTGCTCCCTCCCTTTCCTTCAATAAATTTTGCGGAAAATTAATATGTGTCATCCTTATGGGGTTTTGAATGTAATAATAAAATTTCATGTCCCCCTAGAGGGTTCTGGAAACGCAAATAAAATTTCATGTCGATACATTCATTACAACAGAAGTTATTGGGTTTTTTGAGTTGAGCTTCTTTGATTCCCCTTCCTTTAGTCTGATTCCGCTGAAAATTAATAGGTGACGTCCCTTAGAGGGTTCTGGACACTCAAATAAAATTTCATGTCGATACATTCATTACAACAGATGTTATTGGGTTTTTTGAGTTGAGCCTCTTTGATTCCCCTCCCCTTAGTCTGATTCCGCTGAAAATTAATAGGTGACGTCCCTTAGAGGGTTCTGGACACTCAAATAAAATTTCATGTCGATACATTCATTACATCAGAAGTTATTGGGTTTTTTGAGTTGAGCCCCTTTGATTCCCCTCCCCTTAGTCTGATTCCGCTGAAAATTAATAGGTGACGTCCCTTAGAGGGTTCTGGACACTCAAATAAAATTTCATGTCGATACATTCATTACATCAGAAGTTATTGGGTTTTTTGAGTTGAGCCCCTTTGATTCCCCTCCCCTTAGTCTGATTCCGCTGAAAATTAATAGGTGACGTCCCTTAGAGGGTTCTGGACACTCAAATAAAATTTCATGTCGATACATTCATTACATCAGAAGTTATTGGGTTTTTTGAGTTGAGCCTCTTTGATTCCCCTCCCCTTAGTCTGATTCCGCTGAAAATTAATAGGTGCATCCCTTAGAGGGTTCTGGACACTCAAATAAAATTTCATGTCGATACATTCATTACATCAGAAGTTATTGGGTTTTTTGAGTTGAGCCCCTTTGATTCCCCTCCCCTTAGTCTGATTCCGCTGAAAATTAATAGGTGACGTCCCTTAGAGGGTTCTGGACACTCAAATAAAATTTCATGTCGATACATTCATTACATCAGAAGTTATTGGGTTTTTTGAGTTGAGCCCCTTTGATTCCCCTCCCCTTAATTTGATTCCGCTGAAAATTAATAACTGACGTCCCTGGAGGGTTCTGGAAACACAAATAAAATTTCGTGTCGATACATTCTTTCTATCGGGACAGACACACACAGACTTTTTTTTTCATTTTTGGAATCAGGAAAACATGAAATTCCGTTGAAAACTCCGCATCGAATTTTTGACCGATTACATAACTTTCTCTATACTTTGTTTAGCTGGGAAATTAAAAATTTAAAGATCAATAAAAAAGTGAAATGAAGAAAATCCTATATTTGGAAACGGAATTATATTCTCGTAATAAATTACGTTTTCGCTCTATCTCAAAAACCAATCGAGCTTTCACCTAAAAATCTGTAGCCGACCAAAATAAAGGCTTTTGAAACTACAAACTAAATTTTGTGTCGATACATTCCATTACATCGGCAGCTGAAAGGCTTCATTAGCCTAGTTATGTTTATGTGTTTGTGTTAAATGTAACGGAATTTTTTTTTCTCATTGTTCAAAAATAATAAAATAACAATAATAAAAAAAAACTCGTGTTTCATTTTCAAAAACATTATTTGATACATAGCTTTCATTTTTATTTTTTTGGCAGAGTTCCTTCAGAGATATCCTCTTCAAGGTCTGTCGAATCTACCTTTTAATCAACATTATTTAATATTTTCACTAATTTATTTTTCTTGTTTATCTCATTTATGTATTATATTTATTTATATTTCTTTTTTTCATTTAGTTATATATTTTATAATTGTTATTGTTACATTGTTTTCTTTGTCTATTCTATATTTTCCATATTGTGACCTGATGAAGGGACGTAAGAACGTTCCAAAATGCCGTCGTCAAAAAAACAAATCCGGAAAAGTTATAAAAAGTATTATCATAATTTGAATTAATGCACAAATTTACATATTCTATTTATTAATATTATTATTTTTGTACTCATATTTTCAAGTATTTATTTATTTATTTCATTTTATTTTTTAGAAGTATTGCTAATTCTAAATTCTAATCCACGCGTGTCAGACACTAGAAGTTAATATCTGTATGTATCTATGTATCTAATTTATGAGCTATCTTAATGCATACATTATTATGACGAGTATTATTGCCATGTTATGGTTTAACGGAAATAAATGTATTTATTATTGGGTTCTGGTTAAATATATACAATTTCATGTCGATACATAGATTCTATCGGAAGTTACCGTTTTTTTTCTTCATATTCTGAATATGGATGTCGGAAACTCGATGCGGAATTTTTAACGGAATTTCGAGTTTTGGACTTCCCCTATACTTCGTATTGCTGAGGATATAACATACAAACATTTCTAAACTAAGTCTCTAATAATTTTTTCACTTTTCACACCCTTAGTGTCAAGGTAACACTAAAATTCTCTCTGACAAATAGGTTGAACTTTGAGATAAACAGGTCCAGACAGTATGAGCTGTGGAGATTGAAAAGGAAACTGTTTATTAGATTTGGTAACAGGATTATGGGAGAAGATGGACCAGGGAATAGCTGGAGAGTTGATAAGAGAAGACAATTTGGAGACAAGGAACTTACCTGTTTTCAGAAAGTTGTGTCTTGACAGGTTAACCGTAAAGCTCCACAACTATCCCACCCGGGGATGGTGCAGAGAGAAGTACCAGGCACCGAGTCAAACAAGGGCAACAAATGAACAAATGACCTATTATTGAAGCGCCAAATGAGTTATTAATGACGATATTTAATACAGTTAAACTATAATATATTGTAATATCCAAAAATATGGATGTTAATTGCTTTAATATATTTAAATAAATATAATCAAGATGGCGAGATCCAGTAGCGTAGATAGCCCTGTGTGGGCCCTTTTTCGGAAAATAACACTCGCTTAAACAAAATATATAGGAAAATAACAATACATATTAAAAAACATAACTCTAAAAAAATATTCTAGTGGTTCTATTAATAATATTCTCGCTCGGGGTCCCTGTATCATTGCTACAACCCTGGATACATTATTTTACATATATAGCTTAGAAGAGGTTAGGTTAGGTTTTATGACTCATGCCCGGGCTTTAACTACGAGGTCATATCGCCTAACTACCAGAGCGCTCTTTCGTCAGTCTGGTGAACATGAGGCCGACTCTGCTATGGGAGTCCTAAATTTTGACTACCCTAAATTTTTATACACCGAGGGCAGGGGTCTTTAACGAGTACCTGGCATCGTAAGGGCTCGGGACCATCGTTTAACGTCCCATCCGAAGGACGGCGTGCTTAAGTTTATTTTACCTCCCAGATAAAATAAACTAAGGGCCTCGGTCGGGTTTCGAACACACAGCCCCTATGTAAATCAACTATTGAATATTAAACGCAAACGGTCGACTGATTGTGGAGGGGAAGCGAAAAATTATTCGATTAATTCTGGGGATGTGCATTGCCGGTGATTCATTACAAACTAAAATTAACTTCTTATTAATAATATCTCTGCCTGACATATTGTTCTAACCCACGGATTTCTCTTATTAAACAGATAAGTAAATAAGACAAGAAATATGGGTTAATGTTTGACCTTTGAACAAGTCCACCCCAGGACTTTTTAAAAGAATTGAGCAACTTTTTAAAGCTAATTACACAGCGGCCCCCATTATTTATGTGACCTCTTTTTAGTTTTTTCTTTTCTTTTTTGTCTTTTGTTTTCACTCTAAATAAATAAATATGACCTAACATTTTTTTTCAACAGTGTTAATCTGTTGAAATTTTTCATCATGTAAGTACTACATTTTATGTCACAACACGACAGTATGATTAAGTAATGCATAGTCTAGATAGTGCCAGATAATTATTCAGGCTTCTTGCCACATTTCAATGCCATTTAATACATTTTTTTATGAACATTTTTAAGGACAAAAAACCTGGCTTTAAAAATTTTTGCAGAAAAATTATAAAAAACTGGAAGGTTCTTAAAAATTAATCAATTGTTTTGGCAATAAATCATTAATTGTTTTACACAGAAGCTTCTGAATCCAAATTCTAAATTTCATGTCAATACATTCATTACATCGGCATTTATTAGAGTTTTTGAGTTGTCCTCTGTTTACATTTTTGGAATCTGGTCATTAAATCAACAGAAAATTTCGGTGAAAAAGTTTGTTTTTTGTCTTTTTATTTATCCAGATGCAACTGTTGCTATCGATATGGTGGCGTGAATGGCGTTTGAGAGGAAGGCCACCCAGTGGTTGGCCCTTGAATTATTAGGACACCGGAAGTGTGAGCAAGTCACAATAAATAATAATAATAATAAATAAAAAAAATTAATAACATAAAGAAAAATAAATTGAAAGACAATTTTGAAGGATAGGTAATATATTTTTTTTTTTTTTCATTTTTGTATGTTGAAAAACATAAAATTCTGGTTAAAACTCCAACATTAATTTTATGACTGATTACATAATTTCCGAGGTAAAAATAAAATAAAAGTAAGAGATAATCATTTTCCCCATCGTAAAAGTGTCGGTAGAAATAAAATGAGACATAGAAATAATCTACTATCAGTTACCACAATAACAGGATTTGCGTGCTGATAAATGTGACTAAATGATAAGATCACTATGATTTGAGGATCGATTTACTGCTGTGGACATGCAGACCCATAACAAGAGAATTTACTTTACCAAATTAGTTTTTAAATTGGTTTTACTGTGGTTCTTATCCTTCTACAGCTATATCGAAAATAATCGAGTATTGTGTAATCGGTCAAAAAATCGTCGGTCAATCACCGACAATGTACTTCCACAGATCGAATTAATCAATAATCAACTTTTCGCTCCCCCTCCAAAACCAGTCGACCGTTTGCGCTAATATTCAACAGATGACTTACATAAGGGTTCCTAAATCCTAATACTAAATTTTGTGATGATAAATTCATTACATCGGCAGTTTTTTTTTTTTTTTTTTTTCTTATTACGCATCGGCTGCTGTAGCCATTAGCGTTTCCAGAATAGGATTAGCTGTAACGATGGAAAGGTATGGTGAGAAGTGACGGACTCTCTCTCCACAGATAGCGTCGAGTCTAGGAAGGAGAGGTCCTCTTGGATGGTAAGTGAAGGTTGAGGGTTGGACAACCAGCCAGCCTAGCACCAAGTCTAGGGGTGTTGCCACAAAGGATAGCAAGCCTTTCTAGGGGGCCAGAGCGCCTGTCCTTCAGTAAACCATCACTCAATGAATTTCAACAATTATTTCTAAATATGCATGAATATATGTATCTCTTTCAGAAATTCAATTAAGTTCCGGAATCTAGGTGTTCTTTCGCTAAATATATCTTGGAGGGTTGCAGGCATGCTGTTATTTTCCCGATACTTGGCCAGCTTCTGACAATCTTCAATGACATGTCTCACCGTCAGCAACTCCCTACAGAGGACACACCTTGGAGGTCTGTTCCCCACCAGGAGGTGCCCATGAGTCACTCTCGTATGGCCAATGGCCACTCTTCTTAACACAATTTTTTCTCGTCGGGAGAGTTCAACGGAAAAGTTTATCGGTCTTAGGTTTGGCTTTAGATGTTTCAGTTGTGTGTCTTGCTCTGACTATTCATTTCCCCAACGTTCTCGGGCAGCCATCTTGATTTGCTTCATCAGATCATCAGGCCGAATACCTAATGTCTCTGTACATGCTTCAGCCGCAGCCGTACATCGGCAGTTATTAGGTTTTTTGAAATGAACCCCCCTTCCCTTCAGCTGATATCGATAAAATGACAGTTTATGTATGCCCTCATTGGGTTTTGACTTTAAATATGAAATTTTGTGTCGATTAATTTATCACAACGTTAGTTATTGGAGTTATTGATTTACCTAAGTCAATTGAGAGACAAAATTCTCGCGCAAAATAGAATTTTTCAATTTCTAATGTAAAAATCCGGGCGAAGCCCTTTTCGGTTTACCATCGGACACCACTTTTTTTGAGCCATTTTTTTCTGACGTACAAACTTTGACTTTTTTTCGATAAAGATATTCACAGCTTTTGTTGTCTACAAAAAGGCTAGAAAAAATCCATTGAAATCTATTTAAAGTATAAATATATTCATAAAGAACATACAAGGTGAGAAGTTACTGATAATTAGTAAAACATTAACTGAGTTCTTTATACAGATATGCCTGGCTCAGCTCAGTTTTTGCAAACAGCAGAATGTATTGCACACCTAGTGAATATATTGACACCCAATTTTATGTCTAAATTCAAAACCTCATAAGGACGACATATATCAATTTTTCGCGATGTCGGGCGAAGGGAAGAAGGGGTTCAACTAAAAAAACATGAAACCTGTCGATGGATGAACACATAATTTATATTAACAAATCATTTTGTTGGTAAATTTGTTTCAGAGATAGAGAGAACGAAAGCAGATTCTCTCTGGGGAAGTAGATTCCCCAACAACGTTTTATATCTTCATAAAAATATATAGTGTAACAGTTACATTTATACAATGAAGAGCCTTTAGAATAAAACAACCGTGAATCGTAAGCGAGGCCCCATTGGCTTTGGAGGCCTGATAAGCCCCATAAATCTTATGGTAGATCCGCCATTTCTCGTGATATAGTTCCTTTCACTGTCTTTGACCTACTGAACGCTTTAAATTAATATTATATATTTTTTTAATTAATTAGAAATTAAATTAAAAATAGGTTAATACAATGGATCAATAAACCTGTTTCTAAGGGTCTCGTTCTGAGTCAGAATTGAGATATTAATGTCTTCAGTTTCTTCACATGTTTCTTAATTGTGGTTATTAATTATGTTTTTTTACATATTGAAGTCATTAGGACAACTGGGAAATCCACTTATGTTAATCAAATTCGATTTGGAGTGGCTTCTTATAAAAAAATGTGGTATTTCAAAAAAAACTAATGTGACATTACGTACAAATTATTGAAGGCATCGCAAGAAAGACGAATTATATGAAAAAAATTATTATAGCCATGGAAAGCGTGTCAGAGGCTTAATTCACTTCCTGAGGTATAGGGAGAGTTACGTAATCGGTCAAAAAAAAAAAGAATGTGAAGACGATAATTCCTGATAGAAAGAATGTATCGACAACAAATGTTATATGTGCATCCAGAAACACATAATGACGACACATTGATTTTCAGTCAATTCGGCCAACTTCATGAGCCTATCGCCTACTACCAGAGCGCTTTTTGGTCACTCATGAGCCCCATTCAACGATGGGAGTCCTAAATTTTGACTACACAGGTTCATTCTCCTAGAGTAGGGAGGGGTTTTTGATGAGTAGAATAAACGTATCGACAGAATGATCATATCGATAAGCAATTTTGAATAACGACTGATAGAATGAATGAATTTTATATGTGTGATCAAAACCCGATAAGGACAACACCTATTGATTTTCAGTCAAATCGGCCAAAGGGCGGGGGGGGGGGGGGATTATTCATTAATTCGTGGGGAAGTACATTACAGGTTATTCACTGACTATTTGGACATGAGCCCGACTCTTTCTACTGGAGTCCCTAAATGTTGCCTATCCAGGTTTTTAGGCTCACCTCTTAACTGTTTCTTGAGCAAGAAAGGCCAGCACGCTATCTCTTTGCCATCGGTGCCCTCCAGAAACAATGTGTACAGTGGAAGAATATAATAAACAACACTACTTGAGAGAAATTATTTAAATTTAAGTCGTCTTTAAATTAAGACTCTCGCGTAACTTTACTCCCGGACAAAAAGGATGTGTTAAATTAAAGACAACGTGGATAGTGATAATGAAAAGAACATTTTACAGAGGCGCTCAGAGAATTACTTACTTACTCTTACTCCGTTGGCTACGAACTCTGAACATCCTTAGCCGCCCACACTAGCCTTCTCCACCGCGATCTGTCGTGCGCCACCGGTTCACCACGTGGTGTACCACAGCATCCTTCTTCACCAGGTCAGTCCACCTCAGCCGTGGTCTTCCTCGTGATCTGGCTCCTTGGACCTGAGCGTCCATGATGCGTCCTATGGCTGTCTGCGGTCCGCTTCTCTCCACATGTCCAGCCCATCTTAAGCGCCGTGATTTCATATCTGAAACTACGGTCGGGTTTTGCCAGAAGATATCCCTCAGCTCCCTGTTGGTTCTGATCCTCCACTCTTGGGTTTCTCTATCCTTGACCGGACCTGCTATTTTCCTCAGCACTTTATTTTCAAACGTCTGGAAACGTTTCTCCAGATGTGAGGTCAGGATCCAGGTTTCACACCCATAGATCAGAACGGGCTTTACCATGGAGCTGTAGATCCTATACTTCAGGTTCCTTGACAAGGCTCTGGACCGTAGCAGCTTGATGACAGAGAAATACGCTCAGAGAATCTTGGACCTGAATTACAGATCCCTCGTTATTTCCAGCGAAAGTGCGTTTATTTTGCATACAGCATGGAGCGTTGTGCGCAGTTTTGTAGACAAAACAACGTATTTTCACGATTTTTTTGAAAAATAATAGCTACCTAAGAGAAACAAAAGACGTTCTCATCCCACTATTTTATTTGTGATCAGAACAGGTTATCATCAGAGGCACATCCCACTCGTACAGTGTAGAGGCTAAGTATTCCTTGTAAATAATGAGTAATGTTATTCACCGTTTACTTTTTATTTATTATTACAAAATACTTAAAAAATTCACATGTGATAGTAAAATGTTGTGGGAAGAGATTTCTCATAGCAACAAAATACGTCTTCCTACAGTTTTATTTCCGACCAGAACCAGTTTTCAACGCAACAGCGTCATCATCAGTGGCACATCCCACTCCTATTCACTGAAAATCGAAAATATGAACAGTAGGTTCACATCTTTCAGGAACTTGAGAATCCTCATAAATAAATTTGTTTTTCATCAACAATTGTTAAAATTTTCGAAGTGGACCAATATCAAAAAATTTAAATAAATAAAAAGTCAATGGTGAATCACCAGCAATGTACTTACCCAGCACGAATTAATCAATTAAATTTTCGCTTTCTTTCCAAAGACAATCTACCGTTTGGGCTAAAACTCAATAGACTTCTGAAAACTCGTACTAAATTTTTTGTCGATACATTCATTACATTAACGGTTATTAGGGTTTTCGTGTGGCCGATGCTCCTGAAAATTAATAGATTTCGCCCTTATAAGGTTTTTAATTAAAATTTCGTGCCGATGTACTCATTCTACAGGGAGTTATCTTGTTCACAGACTGACAGAAATTTTCATTTCTATTTTTGGAATCCTAGAGAAACCTGAATTCCAGTGAAAACTCAACGTCGAACATTGACCGATTACATAACTTCCCCTATTTTTCTATGTATACTAGTATACTAGGTAAGTAAAAACAGTGACTTCCTGCGTATCAAAATTTTAATTTTTTTGGATGTTTTTCATTAATTTAGGGCCGAGCACTCAACCTTCCAAAAAAAAAAAATGTTTTTACCAACATCAGTGGCCCTAATGGACAGAGGATATGCGAAGGGTTTTCATTGTATGATCCCAAAAAACAATTTTATAACAATGTGAAAAGAATAAAAATATCGAATAAAACTCTAATTTTATTTATCGCATTTTTATAACTTGTGAAACATTTACATAATTATATTTACTAACACATAAAGATAAAAAGAAAAACATTAAGAAGAAAACAGATTTCAGTTGCTTTCCTCTGGTTCCCAGGTCATTGTGGCATTGCAGGTAATGTCAGCAGATAAGTATGCCAGGCGCGCCATACTAGAAGGACTGCCCACATCCGAAGTCCCTGTAAGTGACTTCGTTGCCTACATCAAGGAAAGAGTTTGGATCAAATGGCAGATTCGGTGGCTCGGTATAACCGATAATAATAAGGGCTCATCAAAAACTGCACTCGAGTTTGGAAGACTTCAATAAGAGAAAAAAAGGAAGAAGTAATTTTAACTCGGTTACGTAGAGGGCAGACCAGGCTGACCCATGGATATCTGATGGCTCGGGAACCTACCTCCTCTGTGTCAGTCCTACGGGACACTGTCTGTCAGACACATCCTCACTGAATGCATGGCATATAGTCCCCAGAGTGAAAATTGCAACCTTGCGGTGGATATTTCCGAAATTCTATCTAATAATGTCTCCCAAATTACCCAACTATTTCATTTTTGCACTTCACAAACCTCCTGTCTAAATGATAAAACAATTGTCTTCATCACGTAGCCTTTTTATTCCGTACTAGCAGTAATACCCGGCGTTGCCCGGGGAACTTTGACTTTTCTCCCAATATCTCCTATAAGGCTATTCAGTTCCTCGACAGTACATTCATGATGTTATAATTTTCAATTATTCATACGGAATAAGGCTTATAGTCCTTCAACTGTAGTAACGCTAGCTTTGGAGCTAAAACTAATTTATTCAAAAAGATTTCTCATTAATCGTTGCAATGGTTTTCGAGTTACAAAGATTGCGTGAACGGATGGACCAGATATTGAGGTACTAATACGCCTAAAACCTTCAACAGACGATGACGAACAAATTAAAAAAAAAATTAATCAAATCCATGAAGCCGTTCGTGAGTTATAGCGGTACAACGCACAGACATTTTCAGCTTTATATATATGATATAGGAATTTTGACCTTAATTATTATTAAACTGCGTCTATCCGCTAGGATCCCCACAGACCTGCATCCATCAGGCAACCATGACCCTCGTGGTCGAAATGCCTTAAAGAAGATTTTAAAAAATATATATCAATAATCCCAATACTGTCGATGTAATGAATGTATCAACATGTAATTTTATATTCAAATTATAAATCATTATCAAATTATATCCCAAAAGGATGGCACTTATTAATTTTCCATGAAATTGGTCAAAGGGAAAGGGGGGGGGGGGGGGGGGGGGAGAGAGAGAGAAGACTCAAATACTCTAATAATTGCCGGAGTAACGAATGCATTGAATGTATAGTGAATTCAGCAGCCCTTATGTAGTCAATTAGCAATTACTGTAACCGAAGAGTTTTTTTGTTCAAATCAGCAAATAATAGGTTAGGTTAGGTTAGGTTTTATGACTCATGCCCTGGCTTTAACAACGAGGTCATATCGCCTACTACCAAAGCGCTCTTGCGTCACTCTGGTGTACATGAGCCCGACTCTACTGTGGGAATCCTAAATTTTGCCTACCCTAAATTTTTATTCACCTAGGGTAAGGGGTCTTTAACGAGTACCTGACATCGTACAGGCTCCATCGCTTAACGTCCCATCCGGAAGGACGGCGTGCTTAAGTTTATTTTACCTCCCAGATAAAATAAACTAAGGGCCTATGTCTGCCAAACCCGATAGAATGAATGTATCGAAACAATATATCATATGCTAAACCAAATCCCAATCATAACTATAAATTTTCAGTCGAATCGGCCAAAGGGAAGGGGGAAATAAGGGTAGGTTAGGTTTTATGACTCATGCACGGGCTTTAACTGCGAGATATCATATCGCCTACTACCAGAGCGCTCTTTCGTCACTCTGGTGGACATGAGCCCGACTCTACTGTGGGAGTCCTAAATTTTTATTCACCTAGGGCTGGGGTCTTTAACGACATCGTACAGGCTCGGGACCATCGCTTAACGTCCCATCCGAAGGACGGCGTGCTTAAGTTTATTTTACCTCCCAGATAAAATAAACTAAGGGCCTCGGTCGGGTTACGAACCCACGACCTTGAGCTCAGAAGTCAAGCACGCATACCACTGAGCTACCGGCGCCCTCTCAGCAAATAATATTTATAGCAGTAAATAAAATATAAAATAGTGCACATTTAAAGATTATTATAAAAAATAAAAATAAAGTAATAATAATGACATACTGCAATTATTCGTTTTAAATAAATTATCTGTTATCTATCGAACCTACTATTTTTAGCTTCACAGATAAGATAAACTGTATCTAATACGTTCTAATAAAAAGTATATATATATTGATTTTTAAAGAATGCATCGTACGTATGCTTCTTTACGACCGATACATCGGAACTGATTCTTCTGTGTGCGAGAGCGCTGGTAGCTCAGACGGAGCATGCTTGCTTACTGGGCTCAATATCGCGACCAATATTATCGACAATAGACACACTTTTGACACAACGGATCAAATACACCAATTTCTGATCAATGCATCATTGGAACATCGCTGTGATAACGATTTATCCGTGGAACCTTTCCCCCATCTTTGTCCCGGTTAATCGAGAGTAGACTACTTACTGGGAGTGGGACATGACAATGTAGTACCTACCTACTTCGGATAGAATTCCTAATTGACAGGGACTTCACGGAACCAAAACTAACTTAGTCCTTTATCACCATGAAACTGTCTGTCAAACTTTCTACCTATTTTAAATGTATTAACTTTCATTAAATTGCAGAATTGTATTACATTATCGAATTATCACGGAATCATTTATTTTTATTTACCGATTTATTTCATGTATTGATTGTTGATTTAGAATAGTCCGGGAAAAGTTCCATTATAACCTTATAAGGCTTTGAATTTATATATGAAATTTCGTGTCAAGACATTCACTACAATGGCAGTTGTTAGAGTTATTGTTTTAAGAGTCACACCTAATCCCTTGGACCGATTTGACTCAAAACTTGGCCGCTATCGCTGAAATTTGACAGGTGATTGCGTTTTGACTTCTGATATGAAATTTCATGTCAAGACCTAATTCCCCTTCCTTCTGGTAAATTTGGTTGAAAATCAATAGGTGTCGTATAATGGGCCACATCACTTTTTTATAAACAAAACAATATCGAAACAGCCCAGTTTCTTTTTTTATCTGGGAAGTAAAAAAACGTTTAGCACACCGTTTTTCTGATGGTACGTTAACTGTCCCGAGCATATGCGATGCCAAGTCCAGGATAATAAACCTAGCTAGGCAAAATGTAGGGCTGCCACAGTAGAATCGGGCTCAGGTCCACCATACGAAGATAGAGTGTTCTGGTAGTAGGCGACATGACCTACGACGTTCGCATGTAGTGACGTTACACCAGCGCTCCCGTGGCGGCATTTTCACCACCCTTCACGGATCACTGGTATTTCTATGGAAAACCACACGTTTTATTTATCAAAACGCAAATAGAATAACATCAAATTTTTCTTATCAAAATAGTACTAGAGTTTGCTTATAAGCATAGGCCCTCTTCATCAGCACTTACCATTTCCTCTTCTGATGATATGATCATCTTTTTCAATTATTTCTTACTACGTGCTTGGTCAACGTTAGTGGAGAACTTTGCAACTTTTTTTTTTTGCTTGAACTTGTGACCAGTACACGATAGATAGAAAAATGGAACGAGCGCTATCTGTTGTGTTGATAGTTAACTAGAGAAAACCTAACGGTCCCGCCAATCTAACCAAGCGCATTGGGATCGGGAGCGAAATGTTCTGATAAGGCGGTGCAATTGCCGCCCATGCGCCCGGAGGTTAAAGCCTAGCCAATAACTATCAACTTTTTTTTTTTATAATTCGTTTCTAAGCAATAATAGAGGGCGCCGGTAGCTCAGTGGTATGCGTGCTTGCCTTCTGAGCTCAAGGTCGTGGGTTCGTAACCCGACCGAGGCCCTTAGTTTATTTTATCTGGAAGGTAAAATAAACTTAAGCATGCCGTCGTTCGGATGGGACGTTAAGCGATGGTCCCGAGCCTGAACGATGTCAGGTACTCGTTAAAGACCCCTTCTCTAGATGAATAAAAATTTAGGGTAGGCAAAATTTAGGACTCCCACAGTAGAGTCGGGCTCATGTCCACCAGAGTGACAAAAGAGCGCTCTGGTAGTAGGCGATATAACCTCGTAGTTAAAGCCCGGGCATGAGTCATAAAACCTAACCTAACCTATACATATTTCCTAAAGGAATTTATTTATCACTCTTTGAGGCGATATAACTTTGTTCGAGTTGATCCTATCTCAAATCTTAATTCGATCTCGAATTTCCCCAATATTTCCATATACTGAAGATATAAGAACGTAAAAAGTTGAGAGTTTAAGTGTATTCTTGTCAGGTACGAGGTAGTCTCATTCGGCGTTGGACTTGAGTCTTGTGTGTACTGAATCGAACAGTCCTCTAGACAAAATTGTGAAAATTTATTCCTTCAGTTTTGAAACAATCATCTCGCTATAAGAAGAACACAATCGATATAAGCAGCTCTTATGTTTCATTTTGTCTCTTATTTCACGATATTCCTTTTTATTTGTTTTTAGTCCGTTTATTATTTCTCAATACTTTTGTTGTCTTTTGTTAGCAGATATTTAAAATAAGAAAATTCATCGGCTATGTACTTCCCCAGCACGAATTAATCAATTAGGTTTTCGCTCTCCCTCCAAAGCCAATCGACCATTTGGACTAAAACTCTATATTTGACTTACATAGTGATTTCTGAATCTCGTATTCTTCGCAGTTATTAAAATTGTCGAGAAAAATGGATTGATGCTATCCTTATGGGGTTTTGAATTAAAATATAAAATTTCAGGTGGATAAATTAATTTCATCGGAAGTGAGGCACATGTTAAAGACCTCTACGTAATTATTAAACTGGGAGTAAAAATTTTGAATGCATAGGTCCTTAGGTGTAAACACCATTCCACCCAGTATATCTACGGTTGGAAGCAGTGGCGGATACAGGGGGGGGAGCAGAATTACCCCCCCCCCCCCCCCCAGCTCAGAGGATGATGCGCGAAGGACCTCTTGCGCACATACTTTAATGACGTTATTCGTTTACAGACTGTAACTCAACCTTTTACTAGTATAATAAAATTTCAGTCTAGATTATTTCGTCAAACCAGGCAAAATATTCGCCCCCTTGTCCTGCAACCTTTTAAATATTGAACCAGCGAAATTTTACCCCCCCCCCCCCCCCCCCCCCCCACATGCTGGATCCGCCCTTGGTTGAAAGTTGATCCAACTACATGACAAACGCATTACAAATATCGTAACCTGAGCTGTACTTACAGAACTGGCCACTATGGAAGTGTTCCTCGCCAATAAACACATTTCCTGAGAACAGTTTCGTTAATATTTCTGGTTGCTGATTCGTTGAGGCAGGAGGGGGAGACTTGAGTCTGAAATGGTCAGTATGGGGTTGTAAAGCGGTCCATTTATGAGAACGATCTTGCCCCTGCATCGCTCTCTCTCGCTCTTTCTGACCAACCGATTCTCTTATACTCAACGGAGTTTATAGATTTCTTTGTCCCAGGGGGCTAATGAAATCTTCACTCAGACATTTTTCATCCAGATAACCTTTCCTTCAGATCGTAACTCCATTCTCATAACTTTGAATCGAACGCTATATTATTCTTAAATCTTCCGATCGAGAAAATCTAGTTTTTATATCAACGAAATAAAAAAAATCATGAGCACCCCATCCTTCGGGACGTTAAGCAATGGTGTCAAACCGATAACTTGTTAAAGGTTACACTAGATGAATAAACCTACGTAGGACTCCCATAGTCGGGCTTATGTAAACCAGAACGACGAATGAGCTCTCTGGTAGTAGGCGCCATGCCCGGGCATGAGTCACAATAACTAACTTACTAGAGCATTGGAACTGTGGCTGAGTCGTTAGAGGGTTCTGGATTCATGTATAAAATTTCGTGTCGAAACATTCAGTGTTCACACAAACAAACAGCTTTTTTTTTCATACTTGGAATCTAGAGGTCGGAAAACATTAAATTCCATTGAAAACTCTGCACCGAATTTTTCACCGATTACATAATTTCCCCTATTCTTTGTATAGCTGGAGAAGTAAAACAATTGAATAGTGGAGTTGGAATGTATGTTGGTAAGGCGTTAAACAGGTAAACTACGTGCCAGACCCTGGCTCTGGTGGCATCTTATTAACCAGACACACACTCTGTTGACATATGATAATTGAAAGTCACACTTCTGTCATCAAGTAGGAATTCTTTGAGACCAAGGTTTATTTTCTGTCATGCTGGTAACATCTATTTAAATGTCTAATATGACATACCTACATCGAGAGTTATATATATAAATAACTAAAAATATTGTTTTTATTAAAAATGGATTGCTTGCAATTTACCAAAAGGATCTTCAAATTTCCCGTGCGTCTGATTCTTAAATCAGCATTAGCTGTTACATAAATGTACATGTACAAAACAAGTCATATTACATTTATTTAAATATATATGAAATCGATTATTTCATTTTTTCGCTCAAAATCTTCATTCATGTTATACTTAATACTCTTAAAGCTGATTTTACATGCGCACTAAAAATGCAAAGCGCAGCAGCAGCAAATGCACGCTATTGGATGTGAGTCATTTAATTCTAAAAGCACAGAAACCACAGCGTACATTTGCTGCTGCTGCGCATGGCATTTTTGCTACTCATGTAAAGTCAGCTTAAGTATTACAGTCAGTGGTTACCGCAGGGGGGCTTCTAACAGTCCGAGACTCCCAAATTAATAACAAAAAGTCTGCAGCGCTAACCACGGAAACTGCGGGCTGTGCCCCCGAGAGTCCATGACAACTGCAGTGCACGCCGCTTAACGTAATCACGGTTAATGTTATCAACCGCTTATTGTGATCAAAATGGCTTGGAACGAGCCCACGCAATACCAATGCATTGAAAACTTCCCGTTTATTGTTATCAATATGTCGTTTATCAATATCGAGATCGTAACGAGGAATTATTTTTTAGATGGTTGTTCTCAAAAATTACCAAAAAACCAGCTACTGCATTTGTGATCATCTCGGACCTAGTACTTTCTTTCATTTTCTGGGAAGTGAAAAGACGAGCTAAAGTAAACATCCGCTTCTCCCACCACAGTCAGAGGCTCAGTGTGTTTTGGTGTTATCAATCGTTAAGTCAATTTTTGACAAAACGTGATCTCATCTCTTCAGAGAAATTAAACACCTTAAGATCGCCTTTCTAAGGATCAAACAATTTTTAGATTGTACATACTTATACTTTATGCACATAGTATTTACATATGTAATATTTACATAAAAAACATTGTTTTTATAAACATAATTTTGTTTTGTTTTTGACTCCCCTGGTGCCTTTTGCTTAATGTTATCACTCGGTTAATGTGATCACTTTGTCAGGGTCCCAAAATGATTACATTAAGCGATGTCCACTGTATATATCGATTTTGGGAAGGATTGACCTAAGATGTAGTAGGAAGGGGTAGATGAGGTTTGTGGTCGGCAAAACAAACTTATAGAATTTTAGTCAAGAATTTCGGCACTGAGTGTGGCTTCTTCAGGTTATAGGTTAGGTTTTATGACTCATGCCCGGGCTTTAACTACGAGGTCATATCACCTACCACCAGAGTGCTCTTTCGTCACTCTGGTGGACATGAGCCCGACTCTACTGTGGGAGTCCTAAATTTTGCCTACACTAAATTTTTATTCATCTAGGGTAGGGGTCTTTAACGAGTACCTGACATTGTACAGGCTCGGGACCATCGCTTAACGTCCCATCCGGAAGGACGGCGTGCTTAAGTTTATTTTACCTCCAAGATAAAATAAACTAAGGGCCTCGATCGGGTTTCGAACCCACGACCTTGAGCTCAGAAGGCAAGCACGCATACCACTGAGCTACCAGCGCCCTCTCTTCAGTTTATATATGCTCGAATTAAATATTTATTATTCTTTTTATTTTTATTTCTTTATTACATTTTTGTTTCATTTTTTTTGGGTGCTCCTGACCCCCTGATGGCGTTCGGGTCGGTCACATTACCCTATTGCGTTGGGAAACGGTTTCTTCGGCTGTGGACCGGCTCGATGGCTACGGTGCACAGTCGTCCTTGGTTTCCGGCGCTTTACGCCGAGTGAACTCGGGATCTTTTCGGGGATTCTGTTCTGCCTACATCCCAGAGCCGGGGGTAGCCGCCGCTCGGCGGTCGGCGGGGCCCCTGGCACCGGGTTAGAAGGCTTTCTTGATTCTCCGCCAGGAGGAGACGAACCGACGAAAAGCCAGGTAACAGCCTCCGTCATCAGTCCCGGCAGGTCCAGTCCTAGGTACGATCCAGGTTGTTTCCTCCAGCTGTACGAAGTATTGGAGAAGTTATGTAATCAGTCAGAAATTCGATGCGTTTTCAACGAAATTTCATGTTTTTGGACCTCCAGATTCCAAAAATGAAAAAAAAAAATATATCTGAATGTCTGTAAACACCACAGATAACTCTCGATTGAATTAAAGTATAAAATGATATTAATAAATAAAATAGTTATTTTTTATAACTTTTCCGGAAGTGGCTTTTTCATGATATTTCAGAACGTTTTTATCTACCTCGCTTCATCAGGTCAATGTGCGAAATATAGAAAACAGAAAGAAAACAAAGATGATAATAAATGAAATATAAATGGAAGGAACAAGGATCGTGATGATGCAAAAGCTGTTACAGTTCCCCGGTCAGCGCCTGAGTACAAGTGAGAATCGATCTGTTCAGGAATAACTGTCGAATTTTGGCGAGGAGCCATCCCACGAACTCATGTCACCCTGGCTGCTCCACCTTCCCACAACTAACACCTTCCCAGAGATTGGATATCCACAGAAGTCGGGGACAGATTAGGGTGTTCAGAAGGTTCAATGTTCATCTGGTACTGTCGGCAGTTTCCGCCACCACCCGACCATTCTCGGTGAAACTGTTATAATTTCAATAATATCTATTATATCAGGTGTGTGTAAACTAACAGAGCGCTCATTCGTTGGTGAACATGAGTCCGACTCTACTATGGGAATAGGTTTAGTTCCTAGGTTAGGGCTCTTTAAACGAGTATCCGACATCGTACAGGCTCGGGACCATTGCCGTAGGCTTAGACTTCCCAGAAAAAAAACCGAAGGGTCTCGGGCGGGTTTCGAACCCGCGATCTTGAGCTCAGTAATTATTATATGACGTATCCATTTACCATATAATGGTTTAACGGAAATAAATATTATTATTGGAGTGTGTTTCTTAAGCTTCTCTGGGATGTATTGTTGGTTGTTTCCGGCATTTTTTCCCAGAGGTGTCTTCTTGTTTTTTTTTTTTTTTGAACGATATTTCGGGACACTTACACGTCCCTTCTTCTGGTCACTATGAACAAAATTAATGATGAAACAAATCACGCGTTCATAGTGACCAGAAGAAGGGACATGTAAGTGTCCCGAAATATCGTCCAAAAAAAAAACAAAAAAAAAACAAGAAGACATCTCTGGAAAAAAATATTGGAGTGTGTTTAAAATTTGGAATGTTTCGCTATCAAATATACAACCTTTCTGAGGGCCCCAGTAGCTCCGTGGTAGCCTGCTTGTCTACTGAGCGCAAGATCGCGGGTTCGAAATCCGGCCGAGGCCCTGAAAAACGTCGTTAGTGAATCATCTTAAAATGAATTCCATCATCTGATTTGGTTGAAAATTAATAGGTGTCTAACTCAGGGACTTCTGAATCATCATTAATAATATAAGTTATTAGGGTTTTTGATTTTTTGTTTTTTTCCCTTCTCTGATCCCACATGTTTACTTTTAAAAAATTATTTTGTAACTCAAAAAGTTATAAAATTCAACCGATGTTATAACTTAGAATACAAACACATATGAGCAGCATAATATATTTTTTTTTAATCATAAATATTTTATATTTCTATAGATAAAAATTTTTTCAGGACGATATCACAGGCCCCTTCGTCAGGTGACAAAGATCGAAATATCGAGGAAAAATAATAAAATTGTAAATATGTGGGATCAGAGAAGGGGGCAACTCAAAAACCCTAATAACTTATATTATAATGTTGATTCAGAAGTCCCTCAATAAGACACTTATTAATTTTCAACCAAATCAGTTGATGGAACGCGAAAACTTAGTTGATTTCAAAATTATTCACTAACGAATTTTTTTCATTTACTGTCATACCGATGGGAGATTAGCAAAATTATTCCTGTGGAATTATTCAATTCAGTGATTAACATTGGAATGAAAAAAAAAATATATAATACTGGCACTTTGAATGTATTACTAATACGATTAACGTCGAGATTAGTATCTATTGTAATCAGTCAACAACACCAGTATGCAAATTATGTTGCATGTTTTAATACTAATTACTGCATCAGGATGTGATTCAGAGCCTTCATCAAATTTTTATTGAATACAACACTGAGTGACATATCGTTTTAAAGAATCCAAAAGTGTATTATGTAACTAACGAAAATGTAATCATACATTAATGTAATTTATGGTATTATGTTGTGTTGAAATTCTATATTGAGGAAGTTAGAGGTCATTCAAAAATTACGTAAGGCATTTAGGGCGGGATAAGCTCAATATTACTAATTCTTACTATAGGGGAGGGGGATAAAGAATTTGATCTCATATAAGTTTTTGAATTTAAAATCTACTATTTTCGCGCTAAGAAATGGCGCTAATGGATAGCGCCATCTATACTTTAGTTCTCAAAGTCAGTATTGAATCCTACATACATTATGGCTATTATGGTCTCGGTACCCAACACCAATAATAATGTTCACGATATGAGTGGTACGAAGATGATGAAATTGATGTTGAAAGGTTGGAAGAACCTGAAGAACAAAATAATGAACCAGTCATCCCTGTGATTAATTCAATATCAGACTGGTTAGTCAGTCCATGGATAAATAAATAAGTAAAGTTTGCATTAATTATCCATTTATATATTTTATTTGAAGTAATTTAATGTGCAGAAAAGAAAAAAGTTAAGACGATTAATCGAAGTTAGCTTTAAAAAAGCCTTACGTAATTTATGAATGGCCCCTTATGGGATAATAAAAAGGTCGCAGGTGAATCGCCTGCTATGTACTTCCCCAGAACGAATTAATGAACTAAGTTTTCGATCTCCCTCCAAATCCAATCGACCAAATGTTCGGGTCGGAAAATATGTAGTTTCGGTGAATACAACATGGAATTTCTGATTAATGTCATAACTTCCCCTATACTTCGTGTAGTTGGGAAAGTAAAATACAAGTCAGCCATGTCGGTGAATCACTGGCTATATACTTCCCCAGCACATATTAATCATTTATGTTTTCGCTCTCCCACCAAATCTGATCGACTGTTTGGTCTAAAACTCAATATTTGACTAAGTTAATGGCTTCTGAATCAACATACTAATTTTGTGTCGATACATTCATTACAACGATAGCTATTTAGGGTATTTAAGTCGAGCTCCTCTCTCTCTGGTCCCCCCTTCGATCGATCTTGCGGGAAATGTATAGGTTCCATTCTTATGGGGTTTTGAATAAAATTTCATGTCGATATATTCATTAGGTTGGAGGTTATTGTGATTTTTCAGTTGAGCCCCCTCTGATCCCTGTTACTCCTTCGGCTGATTCTGAGGAAAATCGGTGTCGTTTTATAGCGCTTTGAGTTTACATATGAAATTTCGTGTCAATGCATTCAACACAACGGAAATTTAGACTTTTTACATTTTAATCTCACCATTCCCTCACACTGATTTGGTTGAAAACCAATAGGTGTTGTCGTTAGAGGGCTCTAAACTTGCATTTGAAATTTCAAGTCAATACATCCATTACAATTGCAGTTATTAAACTTATTTTGATAAATTCCCCCTTTTCTTTGGCCGATTTGACAGACTCAACTCAAAAAACTCGTCGAATAACCGGATATGTACTTCCCCAGCAGAATTTAATCAATTACGTTTTCGCTCTCCCTCCAAATCGACCGAATTTTCAGGGGTCGGGAAACATGCAGTTTCGGTGGAATTTCTCATCGAAAGATAAGTCAGTTTTTACCTTGGATTTTCTATTAAGGTAACTAATTAGTAAATATACCTGAGTGGATAAATTAAAGGTAATTAGGTAATGAGAAATATTTGAAAACAGAACCATTGAGGAATTAAGAACGTAGGAAAGTAACTTTGAAGTAACGAGTGGGGGCTCCTAATTATAAATTATAAATTAATTCATTAATAAATTATATCCATAAAAATAAAATCATCGGTTAATCACTGGCTATGCACTTCCCCAGCACGACTTAACTAAGTTTTCTCTCTCCCTCCGTAACCAATCGACTGGGCTTTCGACTAGAAAACAATAGTTTACTTAAATTTTGTGTCACTAAATTAATTACATCGGCAGCTTAAATGCTTTTATTTCCCTAGTTATACGAAGTAGTGGGGTAATTCGATGCGGAGTTTTCAACGAAATTTCATATTTTCCGATCTTTTGATTCCAAAAATGAGAAAAAAAAGTCGGTGTGTGTGTGTGTCTTTGAACATGATAACTCCCGATAGAATGAATATATCGATACGAAATTTTATATGTGTATCCAGAACTCCCGAAGGACGACACCTCTTGATTTTTGGGCAAATCGGTCAAAGGAAAGGGGGGATTAGGGGGAGGTTTAACACAATAACTCTAATAATAATAATAATAATAAACGTCTTTATTTCTTTTTCTTTTTACAGATGTACATTAATAATAGTAATAATATTGACAGACAATACTCATGGTCAAATTGACCTTCTGAGGGGTTATCTCTTCTATTTCTACTCGATAAAAATGCAGTAATTTACAAAATTAACTTAACTGATCCTTTAAAAAAACTAACAAAAAATAAAAATAAAAAACATCTTCCTGTTTATATATTATTAATAATTAAACTCTGAAACCAGCTCAAATCTATAATTGCAGGCGGCTTTGCAATAGTTAATTAAACTTTTGTAATTTCATTCATTTACATATTCAATAAACTGAACAAAGCTTAACTCTGCTTTACTAAAATAGATAAGACGAAATTCTTTAAGATGGGGCATACGGCAATAAAGTGAAACACATCTTCATCTTGCTTGTTATAACACATGGAGCAAAGTTTGATTTCCTTAGTGTAAGAATACTTATTTAAATAAACAATAACTCTAATAACTGCTATTGTAATGGATGTATTGACAAGAAATTTCATGTGTTTCTTAAACTTCTCTGGGATGTTCCACTTTTTGTTGTTTCCGGCATTTTTTTTTTTTTTCCTCCAGAGGTGTCTTCTTTTTTTCTTCGTTGGACAATATTTCGGGACAATTGCAGGTCCCTTCTTCTGGTCACTATGAACGAATAGTGACCAGAACGAATAGTGACCAGAAGAAGGGACCTGCAATTGTCCCGAAATATTGTCCAACGAAGAAAAAAAGAAGACACCTCTGGAGGAAAAAAAAAAAAATGCCGGAAACAACAAAAAGAAGAAATTTCATATTCAAATTCAAAGCCCTCTAAAGACGACACCTATTTGTTTTCAGCCGGTGAAAGGAAAGGGTGAGATTACAGGAAGGCTTAATGTAAAAATAATAACCGTCGTTGTGTTGAATGCATTGACACGAAATTTTATATGTAAACACAAAGCGCTATAAAGACGACACCGATTAATTTTCATCAGAATCAGCCTAAGGGGGACCAGACTGAAAAATCCCAATAATTGCCGATCTAATGAATATATCGACATGGAATTTTATTCATAACCCCATAAGAATGGAACATATACATTTTCCGCAGGATCAAAGGGAAGGTTGGACCAGAGAGAGAGGAGCTCGACTTAAATACCCTAAATAACTATCGATATAATGAATGTATCGACACAAAATTAGTATATTGATTCAGATCGTGTGGACCTCCCTGACAAATCCGGCGTGTACAGGATTACTTGTAAAGACTGTGAATGTTTTTATCTTGGGCAGACAGGCCGGAAGCTGAGGACTAGAGTGAGGGAACATTTGAGGAGGGGCGACTCTGAATTTTTCCAACACCTCCAGAACACAGGACATGAGGCCGGTTCAGTCTCGTTACTGCATCATGTCCAAAAAAGTAGAAAGATGGATACGTTGGAAAGTATCGAAATCAAATTGGAAAGGAGGAAGAGAGAGTCCCCCCTCCTTAACTCTAGAGAGGGGATGGGAGGTTTGTCCAGTCTCACGTACACCGTTCTCCTAGTTGTGACTCAGATGGTGGACAGGAATAACTCGTCTGTCCCCATCCATGATATTTTAAATTGTTAATGTTTGTTGTTGTAGATTGTTATTTATTTGTTTTTATTATTTAGTTTTATTCAAAAAAATTTTATCAGGTATGTTTTATCAAAAATTGGGTTTTTAATTATTTATCTGCTATTTATATTACATATTATTAAGGATGGTTCTTTTGTAGACTGCCTGATGATGAGGGAAACCTCGAAAGCCGGCTAGCTATTACTTAAATAAAAAATCTGTGAGAGGTCAGACTACCTTATATTTGACATCCTGCGAAATAATCACTTCTCACTACATCAGCCATCTTCATATTATTGATTCATAGGTCATTTAGTTAGTCAAATATTGAGTTTTAGCCCAAACCGTCGATCGGATTTGGAGGGAGAGCGAAAAAGTAATTGATTAAATTGTACTGGGGAAGTACATAGCCAGTCCATGAGTTCAACAGATATGCCGGTATTGAATTTGCAACACTGCCAGACCAGTGTTGCCGGCAAGCAGTAAGCAGACTGACTAGGAGTTCCATCTCCCTTCAGAGGGTTCAGCAGGTATCCGCCTAATTAATATGCGGCTGTAATACTTATTTTAATACATAGGGCTAACGTCATCTAGACTAATTGTAAAATAGATAAATCTTGAGAGCTCCATTATTATTAATAGCAATCAATTAACATAAATTAATAGAATTACTAATTGTATAAAATAACACAATAACGGAAAAAAGTTATCAGTTTCAACCGTCGGATCTAACTTGGTAGTTTTATTGAAAAGTTAATGCATATTGATGAAAGTAGAACAGGTGGGAAGAGCACAGCATTGATGCTAGAACGGACTGTAGTGTCAAGTGGAGTGTGTGGTAGGATGTCCAGTGGGCGGCCAGAGACAAGTCCAAATATAGTGAGCCGTTGTGGGGGGGACTCCCAACCAACTGATGTCCTCACCGGGGTCACCCATATTCTCAAAACTTGATAACTAGATATTTATCGATTCATCGAGGTATCGAAATTTGACTTATCGAGTTCCTAAATATTTATTTGGAGTTATCGAATTTTTTTTTTTAAGTGAAACTTTTTTACGCGCACTTGGCAACTTGGGGACTAAGCTGGTAAATGAGTTATTATGTGACACGGTGACGAGAGAGGGAGAGAGAAAGTGCGCGCGCACACGCCGATTCGAAACTTGAAGCAACAGACACAGAACCTCCCACCCCCACCACACCACACTACATCAAACCGATCTGAATAAATCCATGATTTTTTTTTTTTTTTTTTTTTATAAAACATTATTAAATAAGTCACACTGTAGATCAAGTATGAATTTCTGGCAACACTGGTCGTGGTATTGATAGTTACAATTGTGTTACCGAAATTCGTTTATTTATATGGTGGTATAGGTGAAAAAGTGGCCAGTTAGGTCCAAGTAATTCTTATTTTTATTTACGTTTCGACCTCTTATGGGCCATTATCATCAGAAACGATTGCTTTTAAACATTTCTCATAAATGTCTAAAAGCAATCGTTTCTGATGATAATGGCCCATAAGAGGTCGAAACATAAATACAAATGAATATTATCTAACTGGCCACTTTTTCACCTATACCACCATATAAATAAACGAATTTCAGTAACACAATTGTAACTATCAATACCACGACCAGTGTTTCCAGAAATACTAAATACTACAGAATATATGTCAAAAAAATTGTTTCCATCTCTTTTTCAAATTATTATAAAGTATCTGTTTATATCGTTGTCCATAATGTCTAATTTGTTTGTTTATATTCTGTAGGCCCTGAAGAAGAAAATAAATAGTTTTCGAAATGTTGGCCAAATTTTGCATTTTCTTTTACACAACAGAACTTCGATTTCCTTCTATATTGAAAAGATACTGTCGACTTTATTAATCGTAGTGCAGGTATGTTTAAAAATAAGCATAAAGTTAAATTAGAATTATACTGCTTTCGTTTTAACCTTTCTCCAGTAGTCTATCAAGAGTTGGGAGAGAATTATCATACATCAGATCAGATTCACCTTCTAGAGCAATCAATTCATAACTAATGCAAATGAGCAAATATACGAATGACTCGTAAGTCAGCCAAAATAATAATATAAGACAAGATGACTTAAATTTTAAGCATCTAATGAGGAGCTTTGAAAATTAAAGGAAGACGATATAATTACAGAAACAGATTCTTGGTAAATGACACCTCTAGAGGAGGAGGCAGTGAGAAATTAGCAGGCGTGTGGGACTGTGAACCCAATATGGTAATGAGAATATAGGGCACAGATTGGGCAAACATTTTGAAAAGGGCAAACTCCAGCCGCTACTAATGAGTGGCTCGGGATTCATTATTTATAGAAGGGCTCTTTTGAACTTATACAAACTGGGTTCAGAGGGCTCGACTATTGTATTATTTATAAAAGGGCTCTCTCGAAGTTATACAAACTGGGTTCAGAGGGCTCGACTATTGTATTATTTATAAAAGGGCTCTCTCGAAGTTATACAAACTGGGCTCAGGGGGCTCGACTAATGTATTATTTATAAAAGGGCTCTCTCGAAGTTATACAAACTGGCTCAGAGGGCTTGACTAATGTATTATTTATAAAAGGGCTCTCTGGAAGTTATACAAACTGGGCTCAGAGGGCTCGAAAATGGCATTTTTTTAATAAAATACATTTTTTTATTTGTACAAAGCGGACAATAGCGTTATTAAAAAAAAAGGATATTCTCGAACCATACATTGGAATCCTCACCCAGGGACATCTTTTTTTGGATCAGTCATGGAGAGAAATAACCAGATGCAGACAGTCAAAGCAAGAAGGGAGTGCACAAATTAGTTAGACTTTCGGGATTCAGGGAAACGAGGAAGCAGACCGCCTGACCAAAGTGTACTAGAGACTTTTTGGATCACTCATGGAGAGAAATAACCAGGTGTCAGTTTCTAGTCCACTTTGGTCAGGCGGTCTGCTTCCTCGTTCCCCTGAATCCCGAACGTCTAACTAATTTGTGCACTCCCTTCTTGCTTTGCTCTGATTTCAGCGCCAGGAAGTGCTAGAAGTGCTGCTTGACTGTTCGAGAAGATTAGCTCTCCTAGTAGACATGCCCGGGCATGAGTCAATATGTAACTAACTAAGAAGGATGGACCGAATGAGGCTGTAGATTGGTTTGGCTACATTAATAGAGATTTTGGCTCATCTCCAGACCCTGAAAAGTTCCCTCAAGTTTTATCACTGCTTTATAGCCTCTCTCGCAACTTGTAACACCTCTAGATCCGCTTACCTACTTAACACTTTGGAAGACTTAACTCTCTTTTTAGGGTTTCCCTAAGTCGAAGACCGTAAAAGACTCCCAACTAACGAGTCTTTGACTTCTGTCTGTCCCACCCCTGATACCTACTGAATCTATGTAACTGAAACTTTGGAAAATAAAGGTCATCAGTGAAACAGACAATTTATTTCACCAGCGCAAATTAAAAAACTAAGTTTTCACTCTCTGGATGAGCTCTTAAATTATTCTGAGAGTAAAAAAGTCGTCGGTGAATCATGTACTTCCCCAGTACGAATATATCAACTATTTTGAATGAAAATCGGCAGATCCACCCTTAATTCCCATCCCTTCTCATTGACTGAAAATTGATGAAAATCAATGTGTGATCAATGGGGTGCTGGATACACATATGCAATATGGTGTCAATACATTCATTACAACGGTATTTATTAAAAATTTTGTATTATAGCCTACCATTAACCTAGGGGGTGCCGGTAGCTCAGTGGTATGCGTGCTTGTATTCTGAGCTCAAAATCGTGGGTTCGAAAACCGACCGAGGCCCTTAGTTTATTTTATCTGGGAGGTAAAATAAACTTAAGCACGCCGTCCTTCGGATGGGACGTTGAGCGATGGTCCCGAGCCTGTACGATGTCGTTAAAGACCCCAGCCCTAGGTGAATAAAAATTTAGGACTCCCACAGTAGAGTCGGGCTCATGTCCACCAGAGTGACGAAAGAGCGCTGTGGTAGTAGGCGATATGATATCTCGCAGTTAAAGCCCGGGCATGAGTCATAAAACCTAACCTACCCTTAATTCCCCCTTCCCTTTGGCCGATTCGACTGAAAATTTATAGTTATGATTGGGATTTGGTTTAGCATATGATATATTGTTTCGATACATTCATTCTATCGGGTTTGGCAGACATAGGAGGGGTCTTAACACAAAAACTTTAATTACTGTTAAATTTTATATTTAAAATCAAAACCTCTATTAATTATTAGCGAAATCGGCCAAATGGAAAGGGGGATCAAAGGGAGAGATCAACTCAAAAACCCTAATAATTGCCGATTGATTGCATATTGAATGAATATAATATATGTACCACCAACAGGGAGCAGCACGAGGCGCCTCTCCCCCCACCTCACTCTCCTCATTCACTCACTCCGTTGGTGAACCCTAAAATCATGACAAGCAGTGATTCAGACTCAGAATATAAGAATAAGGGTCCAGTACCGTCGCACAGTGTGAAATTTATGAGTTTTGATTTTCAAAAATCGAGCCCCCGCTCAATTTTTGATCAATTTGGATGAAACTAGCTGCAAAATATTTGTGAAAGCTGGCTTTTTATCAGATAACTGTGGGTTTCACAATCAAGGTATGATATGCCAGTGGCAAAAATAGCCAATATATTGAATTTGGACCACTTTAGACCAAAATGACAACATTAGGACCACTTTTGGCTAAAATAAATATTGAATTCGTAATCAGCGACCCAAAAAACATTCATTTAAGTTGTAAAAATCCGTTAACAAAAACTTGGACAAAAAAAATTAAAATTTTTTGCGGGGTTTTGGCAGCTGTCAATTGGCATATAATACCTTGATTGTGAAACCCGCAGTTACTTGGATAAAAAGCCAGCTTTCACAAATATTTTGCACCTAGTTTCATCCAAATTGATCAAAAATTGAGCGGGGGCTCGAATTTTGAAAATCAAAGCTCATAAATTTCATACTGTGCGTCGTCCAAAAAGAGGAAATTAAATTCAGAAATTACAACTGTTGCATCATGTTCGGAGGAACAACATTTTCATATTAATACCCAATCTACTGAAAATGAATCGGTGAGTCCTGCTTAGCGTTGCTGGCCTCGTAAACAGCGTCGCTTTTCTTACTCAATTCTCATTCTCTATTCTCTCGCGTTCAAAAACTTACATTTCTTATTTCTCTTAAATAGGCCTATTGTCTACTTTGGAATTAAATATAGTGATTTCTGATGTTCCTAACAACGAAAATAATGTTGATTTAAGAAATGAATAAAGTTGAGTTAATTGAGAAATCCCATACAACATAAAAATAATATTTATGGACTAAAAAACAAAAAAATTAATAAATTGCGAAAGAAGTTTCACTTTTGGCGTGTGTTTCAAGCACACACTTTTTTTTTTTGAGTAATTTCTTCAATAGTCTCTTTTCGGCCCAATTTCGGGCAGCAGATTGCTGAACCCCTGACCTCGAGATACCCTTGAAGACGATAAAATCGCTAGAATACCGCAAATTACAGAGTATAAAGTAAAACAAATTTCTTGAAGTTGATTTTAGAATATTTAATATATGACTTCCAAAAATATAGTGGTTCTTTTGACAGAGATAACCATGTTTAAATATCTGATACTTATATAATTTCCGTTCTTGGATGGAATCCATCCCCAGGGAGAGCCTGTTCCGACCCGAATACTAAATATTCTATCAAAGCGCCCTCACTAAATCAGATTTATATTTTATAACGAGACTCCTGATAGGATTTACGAAGACCAGACGCTCTGGGAGATAATTTTTAAAATCAGTTTTAAAATACGATGGGTATAAAGTCATACAACATAACTAGGTTAACAATCATCATTTGTAAGTAATGGTACTTAACATTTTTGCAGAGATATTGTGAAACACTTAATAAAAATATAAAGAAAAAACGTATGTTTTTAAAAATATTGTCTATTTCACAAAATATATATAATATGGGAGTACTTTCGGTATTGCTACCATCTTCAGCCACGACTTAACAAATACTAAATGGAAGTTCAACCAGTTTACAATCCAAACGGTACCCTTTCTTCTGCCAACATGGGGTTTCTCCTGTACAGTTATGACTTAAAATATGTGACACATAAAAATAAAATGTCGTCTCAAATTGAAATCTTGATAATAATAGAAAAAATTTGAAATAGTATGTGCTGATTAAAATACAAATATATATGCATATATGAAATAAATCAAAGATGACAATAATAAATATATGAATAAAAATACAAAATACATAAAATAAAGATATATAGTTTTTTGAGGAAGTGGGTACGTATATGCAGAGACTGGGGGATTATATTATTGGCGATAAATGGTAAAATTAAAAAAAAAAACATTCGTTTTTTAACCCCCGACCTTAAAGGAGGGGTGTTATAAATGAAGCCTTTGTCTGTGTGTGTGTGTGTGTGTGCGTCTGTCTGTGGCATCGTAGCTCCAAAACGGCTGAACCGATTTCAAAGCAGTTTATTCGTTTCAAAAGCTGGTATTTGCGAGATGGTTCTTAGCTATAGCTTTGGTTCCTAGCTTTGGTGGAAATCGGGTATGCCGTTTCCAAGATCTTCAGGTTTCATCAAAGCCTCTGTAGGGATCTCGGCCTCTATTACAGCTAGAGACTTGGAGTTTGAGCTCAAATGTTTATAAGGCCAAGCCCCCCCCCCCAAAAAAAAAAAAAATCTCCCCACCAAGGTTTCAGTAAAAAAAAAGAATGAAAACATTTTTTTTTTTTTTTTTTAATAAATCGAAATTGAGGAATGGATGAATTTAAGAATTTCATTTATTATTATAATTGAGCAGACCCAATAAGACATCAATTGATTTTCAAATAAATTCGTAGATTTATTGTATATTATAATGTGATATATATTTGAACCAGTTGTTAAATTGGAGCAATACAAAGAAGAGACAGGAGAAGATAAAGAAAGAAATATATCAGCCATTGAGTCAGTAAATATATTGCAGACTTCGCAAAGTGAAGAAGGTCAGCAGGATCCTCCATTCTACATCCGTGTGAAGCTGGGGGCGCTAGATTTCTTAGCGCTCACTATAAGTATAACTCACAATGGAAACTTCTTCAAATCAATAAATATAATAAAAAAGTCGACTGTGAATCACGGCCAATGTACTTCCCCATCACGATAATCAATTAAGTTTTTGCTGTCCCTCCAAAACCAATAAAGACCGTTTAGCATAAAAATCTTTAGTTAAAGTCGGATCAGCAGTTAGGAGGGTTCTACTACCCTGATCTACTCCCCTCTACTGTGATCCCACCTCCTCTTCTGCTGAATCTGCGGAAAATTAATAGTTGTTAATAATAAGATGGCTGATGTAGTGAGAAGTGATTATTTCACAGGTTGTAAAATAAAATATAGTCTAACCTCTCACAGATTTTATTTATATTTATAGCCGGCTTTCGTGGTTTCCCTCATCATTAGGCAGTCTGATCAAAATAATTTTAAAATTAATATAAATAAAATATTTTAATAAATAAAATTAAAAAAAAAAAAAATTAAAAATGTTATTTGTTATTGAGGGGGTTAGAAGCAAAGGGATGTAAGTGACAAAAATGTCATTTCGAGATAATTACCTTCAAAGTTATAGTAACATCGTAAATTCAGGTATTACCCAGGTATTTTCCACTAGATAGCATTGTTACTGGTACTAACAATCGTTCTGATCATTAGCCAGTAGTCAGGGTAGGTGTTAAGGAAGATGTTAACACACATATCTCAATTTCAGCGGATTTGTCACTTACATCCCTTTGCTTCTAACCCCCTCAATTATGTTAATTTCAAAATTATTTTATCAGACTGCCTGATGATAAGAGCAACCTCGAAAGCCGCCTAGCAAATATAAATAAAAACTGTAAGAGGTTAGACTAAATTTTATTGTACAACCTGTGAAATTAATAGTTGTCGTCTTTGTATTAAATTTGCATATGAAATTTCGTGTCAATACATTGTGTTAAGCCTCCCCATAATCCCCCGTTCGTTTGTCCGATTTCTTTGAGAATCATTTGTTATAGTTAGGAGGTTCTGGTTACACATACAAAATTTCATGGGACGATTGGTATAGAATTTCTGACCGAACTTCTCTAATGAGGAACATTTCCTGTGTGTCTGTGAACACGATAATTCTCGATAGATTGAATATATCGGCACAAAATTTTATATATATATATATATCCAACACCCCAAAAGGACGACAAATATTGATTTCCAACCAAATCGGCCGAAGGGAAGAAGGGACAAGGGATGGGGTTTAACACGAAAACCCTAATAACTGCCAATGAAATAAATTGTATTTACACAAAATTTCGTTTGGTGCATCCAGAACCCCATAAGGACGACCATATTTATTTTCTGCATATAAATGCACTCAAAGAAAGTCTTTTTTTGCCTCAGAATCTTCGGATTCGCGAAGATGCAATATCGATCAAACAATTCCACAACATTTTCTACAAGTTTTGGCAAATGAATATTTCTATGCAGTAAACAGACATAAATATTACTGCAAAATATTATATCACAAAGCTGCAGATAAGCGATGAGAAGGCAGAATGAAACCGAGGAAGTGAGATGCATTTCGTCTAGTGAATCATTCTCAACTGAACTTTGTTGAAAATGCAATACCTATTGGTAAATGTAGGTGACGAGAATGTAAATATGTAATAATGTGTTAAATATTGATTATAAATGAAAGGATAGGAGAGTAAAGAGTAATAAATAATGTCAGAAATGACGACTGACATTCTGTCAAATACGGAGTATAGGAGAGTTATAGACAGGAGTAACGTGGAAAAGTGCTATCGTATGTCAGCCACATAACCTAACTCAAAATTACTGAGTGATTATTACTGAGTATTTACAAAATTACTGAGTATTTTAGTCAGTAACAGGACAATAGGTACACGCGTTCGTCTTCCTTGACGGTACGGATAGACCTGGAGTCCAGGCCAAACACAGACTATTATTTTTTTATGAAAATGCTGTAAATGGAGCTCGGGAGTAGCGCTAAGGTGAGGCTCTGGTGAGCTGGAAGCGACACCGCTTTTTTCTGATCGTGCCAGGAGCCGACAAAACGGCTGAACACTAGGTAGCTGGACATAGTCAGCTGTCGCAGATCCACTCCCAGGTATGATCCAGTAACGCCAATCAATTCCACGCTGGCCTCATCGAACAGCAGACAATCGAGGACTACAGTTGACAATGTGGGTTGTTCTTCCTCTCAAAGAAGACGACATACATACTCATAGTTTTTTTTTTCTTTTTTTTTCCTCAGATAAAAAACCTGATATTGATCACTAGGTAAACACACAACCATTGTGTACCAAATTATTTCGAACTTAAAGGAGAAACGACCATCATACTTACATAGAATACATTATACTGAGAGGAATACATAAAGATACAATAATATAGGATATCCACTGGCGTTCATCCTATATTCCAAGCAGGAGTTAGAACTCTTCTCGACTGAACATAACATCACAAGAGCACATTCTAATCTTACCCGACAGCTAAGCTGCACATTAAGTACTTCAAGCTGTCAGCATAAATTTAAAATCCTTTCTGGAATAACTTGAAGGAGTGGGGCTCTATTTTACATTGAGGCGAGAACCAGGACATCAGAGGGTAATGAAAACACTCCTTTGAAAGGGAGTCAGACTATGCAAAAAGCGACTGTGGAATCAGAAAAGAAAAACTACGAGGTCACATCGCAGAGCGCTCTTTCGTCTCTTTGTCGAGGGCCTTAGGTTTTTTTATTTAAAAGTAAAAAACCGTTGAGCCCGCCGTCCTTCGGATGGGACATTAAATGTAGGACTCCCATAGTTGACTCGGGCTCATATCCACCAAAGAGAGGAAAGAGCGCTTTGCTAATAGACTATGTGACCTCGTAGTTTTCCTTTTCTGATTCCAAAGTCGCTTTTGGCATAGCCTGACTCCCTTTGAAAGGAGTGATTTTATTAACCTCTGATGTCCTGGTTCTCGCCTCAATGTAAAATAGAGCCCCACTCCTTCAAGTTATTCCAGAAAGGATTTAAAATTTATGCTGACAGCTTGAAGTACTTAATGTGCAGCTTAGCTGTCGGATAAGATTAGAATGTGCTCTTGTGATGTTATGTTCAGTCGAGAAGAGCTCTAACTCCTGCTTGGAATATAGGATGAACGCTAGTGGATATCCTATATTATTGTATCTTTATGTATTCCTCTCAGTATAATGTATACTATGTAAGTATGAGGTACACAATGGTAGCGTGTTTACCTAGTGATCAATATCGCACTTTCGGAACACGGCCGAGACCCTCAGGTTTTTTATCTGGGAAATAAAGAAAAAACTATGAGTATGTTGTCCTTCGGATGTTGTTAAATTTAGGACGCCCATCATGAAGTCGGGCTCATGTCAGGAAGCGCTCTGGTAGTGGGCGATATGATCTCGTAGTAAGAGCCCGGGCATAAGACAAAAACCACACAACAGTGTGAATCTCTATTTATACGAGGAAAAAAAAAAAGGTTTATCACCTATGTTTTACCCCAAATCCGATTATTTACAATAAACTAAATTTCCACTCTCTCTGAACCCTTCTTATGTATTCAAGAAGTACCTGTAACTTCTGAACCCTTCTTATGTATTCAAGAAGTACCTGTAACTTCTGAATTCACATATTAATTTGATATAGAATGTTCATATGGTATTTTTGAAAATCAGATGAAAATGATCGTGCCCAAACAAATGGACTTCTCAATATACATACAAAATTTCGTGTCGATATATTCATTTCGTTGCGAGTTTTTAAGGTTTTGGATTTAAGTCCACGCTTTCGGTAGTAATCGTACCCACAGATATACCGAGACATTAGAGGTCGCCGATAGCGTGCTAGCCTATTGAGCTCAAGATCATGGCTACGAAACCCGGCCGAAGCTTAGGAGATGAAAAAACCTTGAGCATGCCGTCCTTCGGATGGGACGTTAAGTGATGGTCTCGAGCGTCAACGATGTCAGATACTCGTTGAAGACCCCTCCCCTAGGTGAAAAAACCTGGTGCAAAATTTAAGACACACATTATAGTGTTGAGGTCATGTCCACCAGAGTGACGAAAGAGCGCTGGTAGTAGGCGATATGACCTCGTTAAAGCCCTAAAAATACATAAACTATAGGTTTCGGCATTACACCAACGACAGGTGTATTTTCAAACTATGTCAAGTTTTTCTGAGCGCCTTTTTTGTTACTCTGGTGGACATGAGCCCGACTCTTCTGGGAGTCCTAAATGTTGTCTCTCTTAATAGGAGAGACTCGATCTTTACCGAGTACCTGACATTGTACAGGCTCAGAAACATAGCTTAGCGTCCATCCGAAGGACAGCGTGCTCAAATAAGTGTTGCTTCATCAACCACCTTTTACTATTATACATTTTGAAATTACTCAATCGATAGCTGCTTTCATTTTAAAATGCACATTGCGGCCCGGAGACGCAAAGAAGTTGCTGACCCCACATGCATAATGCAAGCATGTTACAAGAGAGAGAAAAAAACATGTATATATCTAAATAAATAAATCTGGAAAATAGATTCTAACAAATTCCAGAGTTATATATTTATATAGTTTGGTTGTCTTGTCTTAATTTGTGTGCCTCAATTCCAATGCTAATAATATGCATCGCAAAAACACGGCGCCAAGGGGAAAAAAATGCAGCGTTTTCCAGAAGCCTACAAATAAAATAATCGTATGCAAGCAAAGAGAACACGGCAATAACAAATGAATATATTTAAAAAATATTCAAATAGAATTATCTAAAAGTAGATCAATTTGGAAATATATGAAACTTTCAAAACTGTAATGATACATTTATATGTAAAAATATACTGACGAATAAATGAGATTCAACAATGTATCTAAGAAATGTATTTTTTTTATTTATTTAACAAAATAAACAAAATGTAATGTGATACTTTTTTTTAATATACAATTCAGGTTTTACAGGCTGCATAATCTATTTATACATAAATAATTGAAGAAACCGGACAAATGCATCTGAGATATCATTTTAAGATAGGTACCTAATGTTAGGAAAATGTTTTACACAATTTATTTGTATTAAAGTTGTTCAATAAATAAAAGAAAATACATTTAGAGGCCATGATATATTTCATACGTATCTAGAAAAAATTATGTATTTGGTAAACAATTTTATGTGAAAATAATAACTCTCGAAGGAATAAATATATATATTGAGAGGGAGGATTATATGTGGATCCATCATCCCTTAAGGAGAATACCTATTACTAGCTATGTATAGGGGAAGTTATGTTATGTCAGAAATTCGATTCTGTTTTCAAAAGAATGTCATGTTTTCCGACTTAAAAAAAAAAAATGTTATGTGTCCTGTGAACACGAAGGGAAGAAGCTGAACACAAAACCCCTAATAACTGCCATTGTAATAAATGTATTAACACAATTATTTCGGTTGACATATATTAATTTTCAGCGGAATCACCTAAAGGGAAGGAAGGGATCAGAGAAAGGGGGCTTGACTCAAAAACTTTAATAACTTCGTAAAGATATAATGAATTTATCGACACATTTAGTATGAAGATTCAGAAGCCCCTACGTAAGTCAATTATACATTTTTAGACGAAAACAGTCGATTGGCTGTCGGAGGGAGAGCAAAAACTGAACTGATTAAATTGTACTGGGGAAGTACATTGCCAGCGATTAAAATTTTTATTTATTTATTACTATTTATTGTTTGTATTTACTATTATTTTGTACATATTCCTTTCTTTATTGATTCTTAATTCTTATCATTTGTTTCAAATATTTTCTATTTCTTATTATTTTATCTTTTAGAAGAAGAAGAGTTTATTATAACAGTCGCATTTACAGAGGTACAATAATACAATAAGGTTCCTTAACCATTACCCTTATACACTAAATACAAATTAAAAATAATCAGTTAAATTAAAAACAATGAAAAAAATATATACAAAGTTAACTGAAATGAATAGAAAAGAAATTAATAAACATTCAAAAACAGAGATTATAATTTAAAATCGTGAACGGATATTTTTGTGTTTCCCTCCCTGAGTTTTCCCTATTTTCTTTACCAAAAGTTTTGATTTGTGTCACACTTAAGTAAGAAGTTTTTACTGAAATTTATTATGTAGTCCAGTAGGAGCTCAACATTTAGGTGTTCATGGATTTGGAGGATGGAGATGTCCCTCGAGTAGCTACCAACCAATCTAAGGAAATTGTTTTAGGCCACTTGAAGAGTTCTCAAGTTGGTATTGCTTGCAAGACCGGCCCACACTGGGCATACGTTATCACTGGACGCAACAGAAGCTTGTATATGAGGAGTCTATTGGTTAGATTAAGGGCTGTCTTTCTGTGGAGTAACGGCAATAAGGAGAACACAAGTCCGCGCACAGCATTTGCTTTGTGTCTGATATGTTGCCTGAAGGCCAGTCGTCTATCTAGAAGGTATTTCACTTTATCGGTCCAGTCAAAATTTTCTACTTTCTTAACAAATTTTATCATTTATTCTTATAGTCAACCCTTTCTACTTATTGGTTTGATCAGATTACAGAATAAATAAATCAAATAAATAATAATAATTATTATTATTATTCATCTCCAATGTGTTTGTTTTCTAAGTTTTAATATCGGTAGAGATTATGTAATCAGTCTGAAATCCGCTGTTGTTTTTTCACCAGAATGTTTCCAAAAATGAAAAAATTTCCTCTAGTTAGTTATTATGACTCATGCCCGGGCTTTAAATACAAGGTCATATCCCCAACTACCAGAGCGATCTTTCGTCACTATGGTGAACATGAGCCCGACTAAATTTTGCCTGCTCTAAATTCAATTCACCTACGGGTGGAGTCTTTATCGAGTACCTGAGACATCGTACAGGCTTGGAACCATCGGTTAAAGGACAGTGGTAAGTTTATATTACTTCTCAGATAAAATAAACTAAGGGCCATGGCTGGATCTCGAACCCGCGATCTTGAGCTCAGTAAGCAAGCACACATACCACTGAAATGTCGGTTGATATATATAATGTATAAGCTATTTTGATGTATAAAATTATATGAGGTATCAAATCACCATTTTATTGTTTAATGGAAATAAATAATAATTATAATATTTCTATTATTATAATTACTGAGGGAATTTGTGGAGTGAATGCAATTCGAGCAAAAAGGCATTGAACAAAATATTCTACAGTTAATAAGTGGAGAGGGTTGAATAACTCTCACGTAACGTTAATGGAAAATAATAAATTATTCAAAATGGACTCCGAGCTCAAATTAATTCATCATTTCGTGAAAACACTTTGCAAATCAGAGAAAATTAAAAATCATTGAATTTTACCTGTATTTTCCAAGCATCCCCACAATCGGGAGATAAAACCATTCAAATATTGCTAATTTGTAGCAGATAAAATAAAATAACCTATTATTCCATTAGTATGACCCTTATTGTTTATTTATGAGACAGATCAATGGGTGTCATGAACTCTGAACTTGTGCCAGGCAGACGAATTTGACCTCAAGTTTGACCTTTTTCGAATTAATGTATTCATCGCAATATCATTAATAAAAGCCTATTCTATGCAGGTTTCTGATGATGTCAAAGCAACAGTCAGTATTGTGCACAGAATTGTATCTGTACGTTGAAGAAAATTTAGTTTGAAAATTAATAGATATCATTACATATACATATAAAAGATGATTGCGCGCTGTTGAGGTTTTTGAATCCAAAAACGCACTTCCGCAGAACGAATTAATGAACAAAGTTTTTTGCTCAAGCTCCAAAACCAATCGAGCCTATCCGCGGGGTCGAAATTTGGTTAGGGCCCCAAGATATTTTTATTTGGGAGATGAAAACACCGTACGCCGTCCTTCGGATGGGACGTTAAGCTTATGTTAAGTTCATAAACCATAGTTCCTAGTAGCCTGTACGATGTCAGGTACTCGGTGAAGACCCATACCCGGTGAATTAAATTTAGTAGGTTAAATTTAGGACTCCCACAGTAGAGTCGGGCTCATCTGCACCAGAGCAACGAAAGAGCGTTCGGGGAGTAGGCGATATGACCTTAGTAGTTAAAGCCCGGGCATGAGTCACAATAACTAAATAACAGTTTCGGCTAGTTATCTATAGTTGACTTATATAGGTTAGGTCTTATGACTCATGCCCGGGCTTTAACTACGAGGTCATATCGCTTACTACCAGAGCGCTCTTTCGTCACTCTAGTGGACATGAGCCCGACTCTTCTGTGGGAGTCATGAATTTTAGCTACCCTAAATTTTTATTCATCTAGGGCAGGGGTCTTTAACGAGTACCTGACATCGTACAGGCTCGGGACCATCGCTTAACGTGCCATCCGAAGGACAGCGTGCGCAAGTTTATTTAACCTCCCAGATAAAATAAACTAAGGGCCTCGGTCGGGTTTCGAGCTCAGAAGACAGGCACGCATACCACTGAGCTACCGGCGCCCTTAGGTCATAAATATTTGCGGCATCATGTAAAAACTACTAATGTAATGTAGGTCCTGAAGTAAAAACAGGTTTCAATTTTAGATCTAAGTTAGCACATGTGACTTCTTCATTCCAAATTTTAATTTCCAATTTCAAGTTCATAGTTACAATCGTTTCTTCCTTCGTCGTTTTCTTCGGAGCTCAAGATAGCGGGTTCGAAACCCGGTCGAGGCCCTCAGGCATTTTTATCTGGGAGGTAAAAAAAAACCTTGAGCACGCAGTCCTTCGGATAAAACGTTAAGTGATCCCGAGCCCTTACGATGACAGGTACTCCATAAAGACCTATCAAAGGTAACTAAACATGTGTAGGCAACATTTAGGTCCATGCAAAAATGTCCAACTCTTGAGCATACACATTGAAAGAAGGAAAATAAGCAATATTTACAAAGAAAAAAGTAGAAGAAAAATAAAAGGAAAAGTGAAAAGAAATAATACAAGAGAAAGAAAATTCTAGATAGAAAAGAAAACATGAATTTTCTTTATATTCTACAGAAGGTGATTGGAACTTTTTCACCCTTCAATGAAATTTCAACAATCATGCCACAATCACAACTTTTCCTTTCCAATTTATTCTTGTGAAAACTTTTTATTTAGAATATATCTACTTATATTTATTATGGTAGATACAAGCCAAAAGGTAACTAATTTTCTCATTCCTTTCTATTTTCAACACAATACAATTTAATTAGGACTTCATAAATGCCCTTCTCCACATCACCAAAGTCAATAAAAGAATAAAAATATATTTTTCGGCAGTTATATTATTCTCCTGAAGTCTCAGCAAATAGTAGCTCTCAATAAATATGATGAAAAAAAAAAAAAAAAAAAAAAAAGTCACATAGAAACTTTTGAACTCTTATACTATAGGTTATGTTAGATTTTATGACTCATGCCCGGGCTTTAACTACGAGGTCATATCGCCTACTACCAGAGCGCTCTTTCGACTCTCTGGTGGACATGAGGCCGACTCTACTATTGGAGTCCTAAATTTTGCCTACCCTAAATTGTTATTCACCTAGGATAGGGATCTTTAATGAGTACTTGACATCGTACAGGCTCGAGACACTCGCTTAACCTCCCATCCGAAGGACGGCATGCTTAAGTTTATTTTACCTCCCAGATAAAATAAACTAAGGGTCTTGGTCGGGTTTCGAACCTATGATCTTGAGCTCAGAAGACAAGCACGCATACCACTGAGCTACCGGCGCCCTCTCTTATACTATATATTTTGGGTCGATTCAAATTCAATAAATCAACAGTTATTAGTACCGAGCCCCCTCCACTGACCTCCTCCTTCCTTTCGAAGAAATTTGAGGAAAATTAATAGGTGCCGTTTTTTTGGGATTTTGAATTTAAATATAAAATTACATGTCGAAATATTGAAGTTAAAAAAATGAAGCAAACTTATTTTTTGAAACATTGTCTATTCCACAAAAAAAAACTGTTATACAAAAAATACAGGTATATATAATTTAATAAGACTAAGGTATATAAGAGGTCATATCGCCTACTACCCGAGCGCTTTTTTCGTAGCTTGGTATGACCCCGACTCTACTTTGGGAGTCCTAAGTGTTGCCTATTCAGGTTTATTCACCTAGAATACAGGTATTTATCGAGTACTGGCATAGCACAGGCTCCCATCCGAAGGACAGCGTGATCAAGATTTTTTTCCATCTCTCAGATAAAAAACTTAAGAGCCGCCGCCGAGTCTTGAACACGCGATCTTCCGCTCAGTAGACAAGCAGTGCTACCTCTGAGCTAGCGACGCCCTCTCCAATGTTGTATGCACTTATATTAGACGTGCACTTATAAATAAATATACTAATGTATTTACAATTTGTGTGGAATAGACAATATTTCAATTTTGTTTAATTAGTTTTTACAATTTTCTAAATTTCGTCCGCATTTAATTTAAAAATCTAATTTCAGAATTTGAAAAGAAAAACATAGCAATGGAGTATTGAGGGTCAGTCAATGAAGAAAACACTATTCAAATGCCAACGTTTCGATATATTTCATATCATCATCAGGGCCTAACAAACATGGGGGTATCAAGATTAGAAAAATATAATGGGTGATCGATTAAAATTATATATAGGTACATAAATATACATTCACTCATACAACTCCACATAAATACATATAAACATCCTAATACATTCACATACATATACACATTGATGAACAACAAGGAAACTTACTATGAATATAGATGGTTGAGGAGAAGGTCTTCATGCCTTCTCCTCAACCATCTATATTCATAGTAAGTTTCCTTGTTGTTCATCAATGTGTATATGTATGTGAATGTATTAGGATGTTTATATGTATTTATGTGGAGTTGTATGAGTGAATGTATATTTATGTACCTATATATAATTTTAATCGATCACCCATTATATTTTTCTAATCTTGATTCCCCCATGTTTGTTAGGCCCTGATGATGATATGAAATATGTCGAAACGTTGGCATTTGAATAGTGTTTTCTTCATTGACTGACCCTCAATACCCCCAGAATTTTGAAATCTACAGTCGCTAGCAAACATCTAGCAATGGATGTCATAAACGTACGCTTCCTTACTTCAGTTCTAATTTTTCTCAAATTCATGATGTCATGGAAGTCAACATTTTCCTATTCGCAGTATCAAATCATTCCTAGAACATGTTATTGAAGGTGCAGCTGCATTTTTTTTCTCGGAAGTACCTAGCTGAGGGTCTCTGTCTCTAAATTTCTAGGAACCTATACTTACTGCTTACACACCACGGTTAATCGAGGTATCTTTATATTTTTTCACAAATACCATTGATTCATCAAAACGTGAATATATAAAATACAATTAAATTTGCAAAAAAAAAAAAATACCTTATTCCTTTAACCTTTAGTAAATGTCTTGTCAATACGGGAACATACCTGAAAAAAATGGAAAAAGAATAAAAATATATTAATATATATATAATATATTCAAAACTTAAAAGGACTTATTATAATCGTATATAATATTTTTGCTTCCCCAGCTATAAAAGTATAAGGAGTTATATTATCAGCCAGAAATTCGATATTGAGTTTTCGCCGGAATTCCTAGTTTTCCTACGCCTGATTCCAAAGGGATTCGCGTAAAATTGATAGGTGCTATCCTAATGCGGTTTTGAGTTCAAATATAAAATTTCATTCATTACATCGAAAGTTATTTTTAAATTAATCTTCCCCCTTATATATGATTTGTCCGAAAATTAATAAGTGTCGTCCTTTGAGGGTTGTGGATATACATATACAATTTCGTGTTGATACATTCATTCTATCGGAAGTTATCGCAGACATAAAGAATTTTTTGACGTGAAAACGTCTATTCACTCATTAGGCACAGTGATAGCCGGTCAAACTTTCTTGTGTTACAAAATACCGTCAGATTTCAATCGATAATAACTACGAGACTAATAATGCGATAACAACGGTTGAGGTCACAATGGATAGAGCATGTCTGTACGTGTTTGTTTTGCCTGTGACGTTATCGGGCTAGTGTGGGCGCCGGCGGATGATTGTTGAGAATTAGCGTTGTGTAAAATTAGAAATTAGTGTAGCGTGATAACGCGAGGACATTGATTCGGGTGTCATTGTAAAGAGCTTGAGGAGCACTACCAGGGCTCAAAGAGAAACAATAAAAATATTCGCCGAAATATACGTAAAAATCGGTATTAAATCGAAAATTGCAAAAAAATTAAAGATGTCGTCTCATATGAATTGTAAATATGCGCGGAATTATAGAAAACGCAAATCAGAAGAAAGCTCACATCAAAAGGACTTTAAAAAACCTAAAAAGTCTAGTGCCGAGCAAATGCAAGAGCTACGGCAGCATCGAAAAGAAAATGAAAAATGATTTTATCCCGACGTTTTCACGGAAAATCTATGGCGTGGACCTTGACTACGCCTTAAAATTTTTTTTGGAATCAGGAGTTTCGAAAACATGAAATTCTGATGAAAACCCTACATCGAATTTCTGACAGATTACGTAACTTCTCCTATACTCCGTTTAGCTAGTCACAAATTCTCACTGTATGCGTATGTCTCTGTGAACACGTTTAACACATATATGTATCAACATTTTATATAGGTACGTATCTAGAAGCCCACGAGGGCAACAACACCTGTGTAAAAGAACGTAATTCAGGAAATGTTAATTCCTGATTATGTATCCAGTTGTCTAGTGCCGCCCCCTCACACTCCACCACTGATTTGGAGATAATACATTCTGCAAGTTTTATTTCCAAGAATAAATAATAGAAAAGGAATATATAATGGAACGGTTTATGGAGTTGATTACCTTCAGTTGACGAGACGTACTATGAATTGTTGAACGGTAAACACTGGTTACATAACAATGGTACAATTCGGGCTGGCAACAGAGAAAGATTTCCTGGGGCCTCTATGAATTCACTTCCCCAGTACGAATTAATCTACCCCTCTGAGGTAACCACTGAATGTAATACTTAAGCTGACTTTACATCAGCAGCAAAAATGCAATGCGCAGCAGCAAATGCACGCTGTGATTTCTGTGCTGTTAGAATTAAATTACTTACATCCAATAGCATGTATTTGCTGCTGCTGCGCTATGCATTTTTACTGCGCATGTAAAATCAGTTTTAAGAGTATAAAGTATAACATAAATGACGATTTTGAGCGAGGAAATGAAATCATGTATATTAGGGTGGTCGTTAATAATGCAAGGTTCAAATTTTAACGCTCTCACCCAAAAATCTCGATCAACAAGATAAAAAAATACGATTGGCATTATTCCGGGCCCATAATAAATGATTTAACCCGTGCCGGCAGAGGAATCAAATTTTCCGTGTATTTTAAATGGCGTTTAGTGATGTTTCGGGTTTTTGTTCTATAACTATGAAACTGTCTATCGTAAATCTCTGAAAATTTGTACACTACTATTTTTGAAGTTGCTGAACACGAATATTTCATCAAAAATTATATTGGTCAAGTAAAAACTGTCAAAATTGGCTTCCGAATTTGCGAAAAATATTTTACTACTTTTTTGAGGAATAAAAAATCTAATTCATATATATTTTTTTCTTTTCAATTTGAATTCTATTTTGCAGCTCAAAATGTCTATTATATGCTAAATAATAAAATGCGAGTGAAAATTGAAAAATTGAAATTCAACCGCTTTTCGATGATTACGCGATATTTTCATGAAGAATGCGCTCCATTCGAAAGTTACGCACATGTAGGGATGGGTATCGACCAACAAAACATCGATTATTATTAATAAAACATTTAATACTGTCAAAAGAATGATACAATTCCTTTTAACTACATATTCAAAAAACCTGAAATATATGTCAATTTCTATAACGAATTTCGAATAATTTAACTTGTCAAACTTAACTTTTGATGAAATATTCGTGTTCAGCAACTTCTAAAATAGTAGTGTACAAATTTTCAGAGATTTACGATAGACAGTTTCATAGTTATAGAACAAAAACCCGAAACATCACTAAACGCCATTTAAAATACACGGAAAATTTGATTCCTCTGCCGGCAAGAGTTAAATCATTTATTATGGGCCCGGAATAATGCCAATCGTATTTTTTTATCATGTCGATCGAGATTTTTGGGTGAGAGCGTTAAAATTTGAACCTTGCATTATTAACGACCACCCTAATGTATATTTAAATAAATGTAATATGACTTGTTTTGTACATGTACATTTAAGCAAAACACAATTTTTGTTATCTTGGTTTTTGCTCTAGCCTCTGGCTACGCCCCTGATGAGGGCTCAACTCTAAACTAGTAACACCCAATGTAATGAACGTATCGACATGAAATTTAATTTGAAGAATCACAAGTCCCCATGTAAGTCAACTCTTGATTTTTAGCCAATATAGACGATTGGTGTTGGATGGAGCTCCGCAAAAACTGTGCATTTTATTTTGTTTTTTCAGATTTTATAGCAATACTTAAAACAAGATCCTTAGCGAGCCATATAAAAAAAACATGTCTTAACGATCATATGTGGTACATCAAAATTAATGTGTGAATTAAATTTAATGCAAAAAATGAATATCTCAGTTAGATGTTATCATTCCGATAGTAATTTATGATCCATTTTGAATTAAATAGGTTGGAAAGGCCTTTAAAAAAAAAATATATATAATAATAATACATGTATATGCATAAAAAAGGAAAAAAAAAGAGAATATTCTGCAAGAGGCTCCGGCGCCGGTCACAATTTATATGAGAAACGAATGTGTTTAGGTTCCAAAAAGATATAAGTGACACGTCCCCTTGGATAGGATTAGAAGTGACTTAATTATCCGGACCGGTTATAGACGGCGTGGGTGGCGCTTACCTGCTCTGAAAGGATATGTGCCTCGGGGGGAGCATTCTAAACTCTCAAAGGCAACACAGAGTAGAAGAGCTTTACTTGAACTGGTAAAGTGTAAAAATATATAACAATTGAAAGTGAATACTGCCGATTAAAAAAAATTGTCAAGTGTCGTCCTTATGGGGGTTTAATGAAATTTTGTGTTGATATATTAATTACAACGGCAGTTATTAAATCACAGGTTGTCAAATAAAATGTAGTATGACCTCTCACAGATTTTTATAAGAAGTAGCTAACCGGCTTTCGAGGTTTCCCTCATCATCAGTCTGATAAAAAATTAAAAAAGTTTTTAAAAATGTTTTGAGTGAAAACTAAATAATTTTATAATAAAAATAAATAAATAAAACAATCTAAAAGCGTTAACAATTTAAAATATCATGGATGAGGACAGAAGAGTTATTCCTGTCCACCATCTGAGTGACCTATATTCGAGGGAAACCTCGAAAGCCGGCTAGCTACTTCTAATAAAAATCTGTGAGAGGTCATACTACATTTTATTTGACAACTTGTGAAATAATCACTTCTCACTACATCAGCCATCTTCATATTGCAGTTATTAAAGTTTTTCCGTTAAGCCCCCTCCTAATCCCCCCTTCCCATTGTCCGAATTGGCTGAAAATTGATAGATATTGTCCTTATATAGGGTTCACTGATAATCATCAATAGGTGTCATCGTTAGAGGGTTCTGGATGCATATATGTAAAAAAATGTCGAGTTTCATTCTACTGGTATCGTGTTCACAGACACATTTTTCCCCCATTTTTGGAATCAGGTGAAATTCGGTTAAAACTCATTTTTAGAACTTCTTAGAGGTTTTAATTACTAAAATGGTATTCAGTATCCAAACAAGTACCTAGTATCATGGTATCCAGTATCCAAACAAGTACCTAGAATCATGGTATCAGTATCCAAACAAGTACCTAGTATCATGGTATCGAGTATCCAAACAAGAACCTAGTATCATTGTATCCAGTATCCAAACAAGAACCTAGTATCATGGAACATTGGGCAGAGCTCCAAGTAGCGTTAGACCAGTTAATCTACCCGGCTAAGTATTATGGTAGGATTGTGTCTGCTGTTTATGAGCCAACCCTTAAGTAGTCCTGCCCTATCAGACATCAGCTAAACTGGTGTCCGAGGGAGAGAAATAAAAGAACAGGAAAGTAAAGTCTCGTTATTCTGTTGTCCTTTGGTCAGTGGACGACAATAAAAAGAGAATTTCAATTTGGTTTTACTCACCCCAGGTAAAAGATCCTGGGTTTTAGCGACAGTTTTACAAGTGTCGTTAAACAGGAAATTGTTTGGTTAAATCTGGAAGAAAAAAAAAACGTACAACAAATGAAAATTTAGGAGAATACTTTTTCCGGAATTTCTTTTATATGTGTCTTTATTTAGCCGCACTGGGATCTATATATGGAGAAAAATATATTCTTGCGGCAAAAAAGTTTTATTCTGTATTTTGTTTCGGTGATAGGGAATAGTAGACACCACTAGGTGATAGGGTATAGTAGACACCACTAGGTGATAGGGTATAGTAGACACCACTAGGTGATAGGGTATAGTAGACACCACTAGGTGATAGGGTATAGTAGACACCACTAGGTGATAGGGTATAGTAGACACCGGTCGGTGATAGAGTATAGTAGACACCACCAGGTGATTCTCTCGATGAAAATATAGTTTTACTACCCAAGCTATACAAAGTTTGAGGAATGTTTTTCAATTTAATTCTGTAAGAAGATAATGTCAACAAGATATCTTCTTGCCGCAAGAATACAGTTTTCCCCGTGTAAGTAGCCTTTTTACTTCTTCAGATATACGAAGTATAGAAGAAGTTATGTAATCGATCAAAAATTCGATGCGGAGTTTTCAACGGAATTTTATGTTTCCGTTCTCAAGTTTGCAAATATGAAAAAAATATGTCTTTCTGTGTGTCTAACTGACTATAGGGACGAATGTATCAAAACGAAATTTTATATGTGTGGCCAAAACTTCATAAGGAGAACACCTATGGATGTTCAGGCAAATCGGCTGAACGGAAGGGAAGGATTATAATAATAATAATAATAATAATAATAAACGTCTTTATTTCTTTTTTCTTTTTACAGATGTACATTATTATTTTTTTTTTTTGGCCTTATGTACGATGCATATTAGCCATGTCACGGGGTTATCTAATTATTTACATCCATAGCCCCGGGAGGGAGTTCCATCTACGAAATAAAACTCACTCCCGGACGGGATACGAACCCGCAAACCATGGGAGAACATGCGACCAAAGCCCTACGCTCTAGCCCGCACGGCCACCATGGCTCCACCAGATGTACATTAATAATAATGATAATAGTAATGACAGACAATACTCATGGTCAAATTGACCGTCTGAGGGGTTATCTCTTCTATTTCTACTCGATAATACACATATATAAAAGTGACAAAATAAAAAATAAATAATTCAAATACAAATGCTGTAATTTACAAAAATAACTTAAATGATCCTTAAAAAAAAATAACAACAATAATAATAAAAAACATCTTCCTGTTTTTATATTATTAATAATTAAATTGTGAAACTATCTCAAATCTATAATTCCAGGCGGCTTTGCAATAGTTAATTAAACTTTTGTAATTTCGTCCATTTACATATTCAATAAACTGAACATAGCTTAACTCTGCTTTACTAAAATAGATAAGACGAAATTCTTTTAAGATGGGGCATACGGCAATAAAGTGAAACACATCTTCATCTTGCTTGTTATTACACATGGAGCAAAGTTTGGTTTCCTTAGTGTAAGAATACTTATTTAAATAAAGCTTATCGAATTCGCATCCAACTCTGGGAAAATAACTTTATTATCAGTAAATAACTGTTTATATAAAGTAAGCTTGGTACTATTTTTTAATTTATATTCATTAATAAATTCATTTTTTACTTTATTTACAATATCATTCCCTTTTATTCTGCCATCCAAAAACTCAGTTATATTAACATTACAGTTATTACAAATAGATTGCACTTGGAAGGGAAGGATTATGTGAGAGCCTAAACTCAAAAACTGTAATAACTGCCGTTGTGATGAATGTATCGACACAAAATTTTATATGTGTATTCAGAACATCGAAAAGATAAAACTCAGCGGGATCAAAAAAGGGAAGGAGGGAGCGCAATTAAAAACCCTAATAACTGCCAATGATAAATTTATCGACACAAAATTTACTATGAAGATTTAGGAGCCCCTGTGTAAGTCAACTATCGAATATTAGCGCAAACGGTCGACTGATTTTGGAGGACAGAGGGCGAAAAATTAATTGATTAATTCGTTCTGGGGAAGTAAATTGCTAATGATACACCGACGACTTTTTTTTTGTTGAAATTGGACAGTCGAAAAAAAAAAAAAAAATGGAGCAGTGATAGTAACGGTTACCATTGGATTGTGGGAGTGAAGCCAAACAGGTATGTCCATAAATCCATGTTGTTTGATGGCCGGGAGAACGATCCGTCCGGGAGTCCCGCCAACTCTCCCTCGGGGCAAACCAGCCTCCCTCACTTCGGGAGAATGTGTCCAGGTTTTAATAAAGGTCTTCAGGGAATATGTCCCACTGGGGACAGTTGAAAAGTGAAGACGTGGCTGGAATGGACATAATGTCAAATCTGTTTAGAATGACATTAAATGTTGGATATGAGAGAAAAAACAGTGCTCAGAGTATCACTGGCATTGTTCCGATGACATTTTGAACCAACTGAGTTTCCGCTCTCCTCTTCAAACTTTCTCTTCGGCCAATTAATATAATAATAATAATAATAATAATAAAAATATTGAACATAAAAAGAGCCAATGTAACGAATGAAACGATTTGAAATTGACGATTTCCTGAGAAAGATTCTTATTGATTTTCAGCCCAATTGGCCGATGAGAAGGTAAATTAATAAAAAATTAAAGTAAATAAATAAGTTAGTTATATAGTAAAATTTATATTTTTAATTATAAATATTTTATATTTAGAGTGCGCTGGTAGCTCAGTGGTATGCTTACTTGCCATCTGAGCTCAAGATCGTGGGTTCGAAACCCGACCGAGGCCCTTAGTTTATTTTATCTGGGAGGTAAAATAAACTTTAGCACGCCGTCCTTCGGATGGGACGTTAAACGATGGTCCCGAGCCTGTACGATCTCTGATACTCGTTAAAGACCCCTGCCCTAGGTGAATAAAAATTTAGGACTCCCACAGTAGAGCCGGACCCACCAGAGTGACGAAAGAGCGCTCTGGTAGTAGGCGATATGACCTCGTAGTTAAAGCCCGGGCATGGGTCATAAAACCTAACCTAACCTACTTTATATTTACATTTCTTTAAGATCTTCTTTCAATCTTGTTTCAGGACGATATTACGAATCGATCACTGAATATACATACAACAAATTTAGGGAAATAAAATAAAATAAGGGAAAAGTGTGACTGCAATTATTCCCCAAGGTAGCCGGCAAGCAAAAATGACTAAAAGTAATTTGCAAATCAGGAGATAACCACTTCTGCTTCTCAACCGACGATATATTTATGTATATCCAGCGATCGATCCTTAATATCGTCCTGAAACAAGATCTTATAATCCTGAAACAAGAAATATAAATATAAAATATTCATTTATATTTATAATTTAAAATATAAATATTACTATTATAACTTACGTATTTATTTACTATAATTTTATATTAATTTATCTTCTATTATTTATTAATTTAAAAAGAACAATTATTGTGATTCATCTTGTTTCCTATTGTTTAATATTCAGCAAGAGATGCCGACGATACAATTGAACATACGAAAAAGGTCTCATTCAAAAATCACTGCCGATGTATTTTGTTTTTAATTTTTTTTACTTCTCTAGATAGAATGAATGTATCGACAATAAATTTTATATGTGTATCCAGAACCCCCTAAGGAAAATTTAGTATGATTCGGTATGGAGCGATAGCAAAAACTTGATTAATAAATTCGTGCTGGGGATGTCCATTGCCGGTGATCCATCGATGACTTTCTTCTACGCTTTCTGTCATCTGATCAAACAAAAAATTTTAAAAATCACAATATTTCTGACTTTCCACAATTCTCGAATTGATTCTTGATTCAATGCATTTTTAAGAATTAAAAATAAAAATTATGGTCTCTCAACGAATACGGTACTTTTCAGGCTGTTCTCTTTCGCCTTTTTAAACCAAGTAAGTAACTCATGGAGACTTAAGTAAGAATAGAAGTCTGTAAGAATGAGTGTGTGTGAGGAGATCCCATTGTAGAGGATATGTGCTTTCAGTGTCCACCATCTGTCTGGCGTTGTAAACGGATTGTGAACACGAAAAGAAACACAGAGAGGATAAACCTTCATAGAGGAAAAGCAATGGACATCGTGCTAACAGAGAACCACCATCCGAAGGACGGCGTACTTACGAATTTTCTGTGTATGAGTGTGAATACGATAACTCCCCACATAATGAATATCAGAACATCAATATCTTTCAATAATGAATATTACGATTCCAGGCAATGCAATCTATTCATTTCCCTCATCTTCCTTACCTCAATTCCTTTTGTATAACATATGCTGACGACTGTCTATTGTCCAGCGACAATGAAAGTTGACCAACTATCCACTAGTTTTGTTACAGAACCTCAATATCCTTCAATAATAAATATTACCATTCCAGGCAATGCAATCTATCCATTTCCTTCATCTTCCTTACCTCAATTCCTTTTTGTAACATATGCTGACGACTGTCTATTGTCCAGCGGCAATGAAAGTTGACCAACTATTCACTAGTTCCGTTACAGAACCTCAATATCCTTGAATACCTAATAAATATTACGATTCCAGGCAATGCAATCTATCCATTTCCCTCATCTTCCTTACCTCCTTTTGTGTAACATATGCTGACGACTGTCTATTGTCCAACAGCAATGAAAGTTGACCAACTATTCACTAGTTTTGTTACAGAACCTTAATATCCTTCAATAATAAATATTACCATTCCGGGCAATGCAATCTATCCATTTCCTCCATCTTCCTTTCCTCAATATCTTTTGTATAACATATGCTGACGACTGTCTATTGCCCAGCGGCAATGAAAGTTGACCAACTATTCACTAGTTTTGTCACAGAACCTCAATATCCTTCAATAATAAATATTACAATTCCAGGCAATGCAATCTATCCATTTTCCTTCCCTCAATTCCTTTCGTATAACATATGCTGACGACTGTCTATTGTCCAGCGACAATGAAAGTTGATTAACTATTCACTAGTTTTGTTACAGAACCTTAATTATCCTTCAATAATAAATATTATGATTCCAGGCAATGCAGTCTATCCTTTTTTTCTTATACCTCTTTCCCTGAATTCACTCTTTATAAAATACGCTGACGACTGTCTTTCACCAAGCGGCAGTGGTTGACATTTGATTATTTCTGAAGGAGAGGGAAAGAGTATAAACACCCCCTCTCCCCCTCAAAAAAAAAAAAGGGTAGAAAGGCCCAAAATGTGTTTCTGTTATCGGATGGAAGGGAAAGCTAGACGAGGTAAGGTAAGGTAACCGCATAAAGAAGGATTTTCATGACAGGACCTTGATTCGATTCCTTCTGGTTGGAAGAAGGACGTGGACTCTTCTTGTTTCTTTCTCACAAGTTCCTCTAACTCCCGCTATGACCTTGTTCACTTCATTCTTTCCCATCCCCCTTCCCCATTTTTTTTCTCCCCCTTATTTATTTTTCCATTCTCAATCTCTTGTCGGTGAATCATCGACAATGTACTTCCCCAAAACGAATTAATCAATTAACTTTTAACTCCCCCTCCAAAACCAGTTGACTGTTTGCGCAAATATTCAATAGTTGACTTACATAGGGGCTTCTAAATTCTCATAGTGTCAATAAACTCATTACATCGGCAGTATTTACGATTTTTGAGTTGAGTCTCCTCCCCTGAACTCCCCATACTTTCGGCCGATTTTCCTGAAAATTAATAGATGTTGAGTTGGCAGAAAGTCGATAGGTGTCGTCGTTAGAGGGTCCTGGATTCAAATATAAAATTTTGTGTCACCTACCAATTTTCCGCAAAATCTGCCAAAAATAAAAGGGGGATCAGAGAGGGATGCTCAACACAAAAACCATGTAATAAACTAATATAATTTTAGGCTTCTCCCTTTTCTTAATATATAATAATTTTTTTTCAATAATGTAATAAAAACTAAGAGAGACTTCTTATATTATTATTATGCTAAAAGAAATTCTCGTCTGCCTCCAAATATTGGATTAAAAAAAACAGGTAACTGTTATAGAATATAATTTATTCATGCTCTCTCCCCCTCTATAACATAAATAACAATTTATACTTCATAAATAGAGGTGTATCTTTCCTGGAGAGGCAAGGATTAGGTGTATAAGAATAAATAAAGTACGGCGCCTCTTGAATTAGAATAAATTCTGGTGACTAGAAGCCGAGGAGGTTGGAATCCAGTCCTGGTTTGGTTGGTAATTTTTCATCTCATTAGGAACAGTGACTGGGCTTTGTTGTGTTTTGGGAAGACATGGCCAATATGTCAAAGGTGAGAATTATGTAGTTAGCAAACTGCCAAATGGATATCTGACAGTTTTTGGAGTGAAAACTATGAACAAAAGGACAAAACTAGTTGTTTACATGTTTATTATTCACCAAATATATGAAGTTAGAGGGGATTTGTGCAATGAGTAAGAAATTCTATGTTGATTCCACAGGAAATGTATCTTTTTCGGAAATAAGGTTTCGCTCTCTCTCCTGTCTTCTGTCCCCTTCCAATTACCAGTTAGTTAGCGCCCTTTCGTCACTCTGGTGGACATGGGCCCGACTCTACTACGGGAGTCCTAAATTTTGCATACACTAAACTTTTATTCATCTAAGGAGAGGTCTTTAACGAGTACCTGACATCGTACAGGCTCGGGATCATCGCTTGACGTCCCATCCGAAGGACGGCATGCTTAAGTTTTTTTTACCTCCCAGATAAAATAAACTAAGGACCTCGGCCGGGTTTCGAACCCGAGATCTTGAGCTCAGTAAGAAAGCACGGATACCATTGAGCTAGCTATAATATATATATATATATATATTTAAAAATAATACTCAATGAAGAAAAAATGATAAGAATACTTCAATGGTCATTTCACCGTCTGTCGTGTTAGATCGTAATCTCTCCTAGCTAATGTTAGTATCATTATGAGGTATTTAAGAAGAAGTTTAATAATAAATAAACAGAAAAATTACTTGATAAAAAAAAAAATAAATAAAAAAAATAACATTTTAAAAAATAAACTAAATAATAAAAAATTTAAATAAATAAAGCAAATAAGCCAAATTGTCATCTAATAAAATAAAAATAAATGAATAAATTACCTAGAAAAATATAGAAATGTAACCCAAAATTTTCAATTAACATTAAATTCCTCCATAAGACGTTTATACTGTGATGCACACTTAAGGCGAAAGGATAGACTCACCCTGAAGAGAATATTGTACTTTCACCTATGTTCAATAGAACCGTCGGCATCGTTTGCAGACGATTGGACAATGGAAAAGGTTGAATTCCTGGAACCAGCGATGGAGACGATTCTATTAAACAATACAACTATTTACAAAATGACTAACCTACTATTTGTTTGCCATCTGATCATACAAAAAAATGTTTCACAGCAATTTTAATGACTTTCTGCATTATAAAAACTGATTCTTGAACAAATGCATATTTCAGAATTAAAAACAAACAATCCAGGAAATTTATTCTACGACTATGGCACTTTTCTGACTGTCGTCTCCATAACAGAGGACTCAAATCAAAAACCTTATTAACTGTTGAAGTAATGTATGTATCCACAATACACATTCTGAACGAGAAATAAAAAATAAATAAATAAAAAAAAAGGAGTAGTAATTACAAATATAAATAAAAATGTTGAAGGATATGTACAAAATAATAAATAAATAAAGTTAATTCTTTCCTCCTAAAGATAAAATGCATCCAGTTCTCCCCATTCAAATCTGCTAGGCATAGGGCATACATTATAATTAAGAATTTTGTTTTTTTTAATGAAATTAATGCAGATTCCTGGAGAATGGAGCTTTGACCCAAGAAGTGAGTTCAGAAAGACACTTATTGATTTTCATCCAAATTGGTTTCAGAGGGAGAGAGAAAACTTAATTGATTAATTTGCGCTGGGGATGTACATTTCCGGTGATTAACGTCCGGAAATGGAAACTCTAGAAAGGGTATAGAGGAAGTATGAAACAACAGATACGAAGGGGACAAGAGATGTGTCTCATTTGTCGAGGAGCTACGATCCGGCCAATTTCATTTCCAGGTCAATAGACACCAACTATTCTCCCAATCCCAGACCAGCTTTATCTATCTAACTAAAAAATATACTTTTTTTTCGGAATTTTGTACTAGCCGGCTTTCGATGTTGCCATCAAAATCAGGCAGTCTGATAAAACATTCAAAATAACATAATTTAAAAAACATATGAATAAATAAAATTGAACGAATTTATCAATTTCATATTTCAAGTTCATATATAAGTCCAGAATTCCATAAGAACGACACCTATCAATTTTCAGCCGAATCGGCCAAAGGGATGTGAGATCAGAGAGGGCTCAAATCAAAAACCTTATTAACTGTTTGATGTAATGTATGTTATCCACAATACACATTCTGTACGAGAAATAAAAAAAAAAGGAGTAGTAATTACAAATATAAATAAAAATTTTGAAGGATTTGTACAAAATAATAAATAAATAAAGTTAGCTCTTTCCTCCAATTTAATGAAGGTAGAGGAGATCACGGTAGCCAGGTTGATCCCCCGCACCACCTCGCCCCTGGGTGATCCCCCGCCAGCCTCTGACCAGCAGTGGTGGCAGACCGAAAGGGATAGGAAACAGCTGAATATGAGTGAACATGAGGGCAGAAACCATTGCCAGCATTCCTACGAAAATATTTCAAAAACTATGCTAATGAAACCCCTGTATTACCTGTTTAATTTTCAATAAATAAATTTTTTTTCTCCGTTTTATAGTAAACTAGCAGTAATACCCGGCGTTGCCCGGGGAACTTTGACTTTTCTCCCAATATCTCCTATAAGGCTATTCAGTTCCTCGACAGTACATTCATGATGTTATAATTTTCAATTATTCATACGGAATAAGGCTTATAGTCCTTCAACTGTAGTAACGCTAGCTTTGGAGCTAAAACTAATTTATTCAAAAAGATTTCTCATTAATCGTTGCAATGGTTTTCGAGTTACAAAGGTTGCGTGAGTGGATGCTGGGATGGACCAAGGGTTGATTAAAAAATAGACCTTAACCTTCCGGTAGATAAAACTAATCTATTCAAAAAGATTCCTCATTAATCATTGCAGTGGTTTTTGAGTTACAAAGATTGCGTGGGTGGATGCTGGGATGGTCCAGATATTGAGGTACTAATACGCCTATAACCTTCCACAGACGATGACGAACAAATTTAAAAAAAAAATTAATCAAGTCCATCAAGCCGTTCGTGAGTTATAGCGCTACAACGCACAGACATTTTCAGCTTTATATATATGATAAAGTGAAAAATCCATTTTTAAAAAATCAAATTGAAACGTCAGCTATTATGAGTGCAATGCTACTACAGAACGGGAAGGGTGACAACATTAAAATGCACACGCACTTACCCCCCCCTTCTCCTGTGTTCTTATTCCCACTTCCAACAGGCCTATAAGCTCAAGGGCCTTGATTCACCGGCGTCACTATAGTAGGGAATGACCAAAGCTTTTTGACTTGGGTTAACCTAGTTTTTAATTGTAGAAGCTTGGCTATTTTCTACAGTATGTGGATCCAATTAAAATGAAAATTGAAATTTCAGTATGTGGATCCAATTAAAATGAAAATTGAAATTTGTATCTAAATAATATCTCAATAAGGTAGAATGTAGGTTGCTCTTTTATTATTTTTATTTATTGTTCATAGAAGATTGGAGGAATTTAGACCATCATCTTTAACCTAGTGTTAATGAAAAGCACTTAACGAGGACGATGTCAAAAAAATATTTGTTAAGACAGCAACATTTATTGTAGAGTAGAGAGGAGACTGATCAGGTGAGAGAAGGAGGAAGGTACGGTAACGGTACTGTGAAGTGGCCGAGAGAATAGTTGGGTAACAAAGGTATTGGAACTAATTGGGATAATGGTGTGGTGGGATGGCTTTGTCGGGAGGGTCAATGGATGCAGTCCCGTCCGCCCGCCTGCTGCACTCGGGGCTACCCTGCCACAAACAGAAACTATTCTGTTCCCTAGACTAATTCCAGCTAGTTCCTCAAGTATTCGCAAGAGTCTGGCTTGCTCTATAAACTCCCATCCGCATTATACCTCATATTATATCGATTTAACATTATAGATTCTCCAAAGGAATGGACTGACAACTTTTATCCCGAAGGAAACTGGCGTGTCTCAGGGATGTGCACTGAGTCCGCTTCCTTACTCCCCTTTATAAACTCCGACCTCCCTAAACATACAGAAACCCTCTTAGCCATGTACGCAGACGATACCGCCATTATCATAATATTATCATTGGAGAAATTTAGTCCCGTCCGCCCGCCTGCTGCACTCAGGGCTACCCAGCCACAAACAGAAACTATTCTGTTCCCTAGACTAATTCCAGCTAGTTCCACAAGTATCCGCAAGTGTCTGGCTTGGTTTATAAACTCCCATCCGCATTATACCTCATATTTATATCGTTTTAACATTATAGATTCTCCAAAGGAATGGACTGACAACTTTTATCGCGATGGAAGCTGGCGAGCCTCAGGGAAGTGCACTGAGTCCACTTCTTCACTCCCTTTATACAGTCAATACAGAAAAACCCTCTTAGCCACATACGATGATACCGCCATTATCACATCAATCCTCAAGAAATCTCCGTGATCAAATTCATTTACACTCCACCGCAATAACTGCACATTAATCCACATAGATAAACACATTCTCCCTACTATAGATACTGTCCGCTACTTTGGGCTGCACTTAGACAGATGACTAACATGGAACACTAACATGACTAAAACAAACAGAATTAGAACTCCTCAGATCATTAATTGGACAACCATCATCACTCTCATTGACCTACAAACTCACCATTTACAATATGCTTCTCAAGCCGATATGTCTTGGAATTCTCTTGGATTCAAGCCATACAGTCCATCATCTTATGGCACATCATTAACTCGCCAACAACACCCTTCATACTGACTTATAAGTTCCATTCGTTGTACAGTTATAAAAGAGGGATACACACACGTTCATGCCAAAGCTATCATTCAAACAGCCTCAATTACACTCCACCGACTCAAGCGAACATGGCAGCGTGACTTGCTCGGGATGTAGCCTGGCTGCCCTGATGCCACGTATCTCTGCAGGGCAGACATCTGATTTAAACATTTATCAGCGAGAATCATCAATGGCAGTAACATATTCTTTTATAAATAAATAAAATAAAGTATTCGCTATTATTTGCTACCAGAGGCTGATTTTCTATTCGAAAATCGTCTGTCAAATTTGCTAATTTTACAGGCAAAGTCCTCAAAACAATTGTCGACGCACCCTTCTATGATTCTAATCTCACCCTTCACAATGATCTTAATATTCCTTTTGTCAACGAACTCATCAAGTCCCGTTCTCTAAACTTATATTCTAAACTTTCCCATCATGAAAATCTCTGAGCTCTCTTATCCCATCAACCCTCCAGAGAGACCTGTTAATTATTATTTAGAGAGTGCTGGCACTTGTCATGAGACTGTGTCCACTGATGGTCATGGCGGTGCTCTGTCGTTTTTCACCCCTTCTTCACTCCTACTATGATATATTTAAATATGGGCGACCAACCTGTATGCCCTGTTTATTTTTTAAATAAAATAAATGAGTGTGAATGAATTAGATATGAGGTTGAGTGGTAGAAGAGAGCCAGGGGATCACACATTATACATGGGTGGACAACAGCTTTGTGATACCTTAGTTAAACAGGTTAACTTGATAATAAGGTTCCCAGCTTCATCTTTGTGACTCCCATAGAGGTAATTATTTTGATGTATATATATTTACACCTCGTTTTCCATATTAGCTTCTATATGATTTGATGAGAGGATGTGGGCTGCTCAGGGACAGTAGACTTCTGAGCGAGAATGGATTGCTGAGATACTGTAAACTTAGAGACAGAAGACACTCGAGAGACACTCCTAAGAGACAGTGAATTTCTGAAAGGTAGTGGACTTTTGAAAAAAAAAAAGGTAAAAGTTGTTTAAAATACGGTTTGACAGGAACTTAAAGAGAGAAAAGTACAGTATACATATAGAGAGTACTAGCAGTAATACCCGGCGTTGCCCGGGGAACTTTGACTTTTCTCCCAATATCTCCTATAAGGCTATACAGTTCCTCGACAGTACATTCATGATGTTATAATTTTCAATTATTCATACGGAATAAGGCTTATAGTCCTTCAACTGTAGTAACGCTAGCTTTGGAGCTAAAACTAATTTATTCAAAAAGATTCCTCATTAATCATTGCAGTGGTTTTTGAGTTAAAAATATTGCGTGGGTGGATGCTGGGATGGACCAGATATTGAGGTACTAATACGCCTATAACCTTCCACAGACAATGACGAACAAATAAAAAAAAAATTAATCAAATCCATCAAGCCGTTCGTGAGTTATAGCGGTACAACGCACAGACATTTTCAGCTTTATATATATGATTGTACATAAAGACAGAGAGAGAATATTAAGAATTGATAATACATTATATATGGAAAGAGTAGTCGATGAATCAACTGCAATGTACTTCCCCAGCGCGAACTAATGAACTAAGATTTCGCTTTGAACCCAAGATTTGAAAATCTACGTCTTATTCAGTGAATACTGAATCATCTTACTAGATTTAGTGTGGATATTCGTTACATCGACAGTTATTAGGGTTTTTGAGTTAGGCCCACTTCTCTGATAACTCACTTCCCTTTACTTTGGTCGATTTGGCTGAAAATCAATAGGTGTCCGTCTTTCTAGGGTTCAATCGAATGTATTAATTCTATCTGGAGTTATCATGTTCACAGACCGGCCATTTCATCCCCCCAATTATTATTTTCATTTTTGGTATCAATGGGGCGGAAAACATGAAATTCCGTTGAAAACACAACATCGAATTTCTGACAAATTACATAACTTCCCCTATATGCTTCTTTGTGTTCCAGCAATAAGAAGTTTGTACACTCTGACACCAGAAAGTTCAGCAGTCTTACTTAGGGTTAATTGTTAATTGGAACATTTTGGGTCAAATCCAGGGGGGGGGCCAAATTTATACATCAGCCAATTACTATCAGAAGGAGGAGAGATGAGTGAATTTCGAGGAACACTCAACAGAAGTGTTTACCAAAGGAGGGAAGAGGTTCGTAAACATAACAGATCTCTCCTATCTATACTACACTTAAGCTACATATCGGATATATTATCTACTAGCAGGTTAGTAACTTAAAGCAGGTTGGTAACTTAAAGTAGGTTAGTAACTTAAAGCAGATTAGTAACTTACAACAGGTTGGTAATTTAAAGCAGGTTAGTAACTTAAAGCAGGTTAGTAACTTACAACAGGTTGGTAATTTAAAGGAGGTTAGAAGCTTAAAGCAGGTTAGTAACTTGAAGCAAATTAGAAATAAAAAACGTTGTCTTCCCAATGTTTTATTTTATACCAGAACCGGTTTTCGACGCAACAGCGTCATCATCAGTGGTTCATCTATCATAGAGTAACAAAAATATAAATAATAAAAAGTATAAATAATTCATAAAGCATCAGGGTACAGAGTAAGAAAATAAAATTATAAAATTAACTTACCCCACCCACAGAGCACAGCGGTTAGAAGACAACTGGCATAGCTCTAAGGGGTGGGGATAGCCAGGTTCACTCACTCTCTCAACATGCAAAAACCATTCATTCTAATAAATACAATAAGTCTGTACATAATATAAAAATTGTTCATCATATAGCCAAAGAAATAATTGTTGTCATAAAATATATACAAATTTTTTTATAAAATAAAAATAAAATAAAAACATAAATAATACAATGTTAAAAATATCACAGACTTGAATTAAAATACACAATAAATATCTTCTTGATGAAGTTTGAAGCTGAATAAGCACTAAGATCTGTACCTATTTTTGATCATCCCTTTTTATTTTAATAACTAGTGCAGTAAATCGCTAAAAAATAACAACAATTTTGTACTAACAAAAATTCTACTAATAAATTAAATTGTTTAGACATACAAAAATTATATATAATGTTAGGAGTTGAAAAAAATTTGATGTATCGTGACAAACAGGGAGGGAGGGGTCAAAAATGCATGATTCTGGGTGACGTATTTTATGGATGGCCCCTTGGCTAATCTACGAAGGACTTTGGATTGATCTTTTGTCCAGCAATCTTTCAATCTAAGATCAAATAATGTTTTGTTCCAAGAAGTCTTCGGATATGCGAGAAAAAGAGAACTACTCATGGAATGTGATCTAATTAAAATTCGGGACTGTGCTAAATATTAGGTAGTCGAGACGCAGAGGGAGAGGATTGTAAATGAGAAGAGGCGGGGGTGCAGACATGGGATGTAAGATGTTATCTGAGGGTCTCGAGACTCCAACTCTTTGGTAGGAACGCTCCTGACGTCACTCCCGGTCCGGTGTCTCATGCATATTTCATGAACTGGCTCCCACCCCGGCTTTGTGCGTCCTGGCCAGTACTCTGGGGACTTGGGACTCACTCAACACTTCCCATATCATCGTGTCTAGATCACACTCCAATTGAGTCTATAGGGTGAATGATAGTCAGCGTGATCATTTTTAAGGGGTAATAATTTTCCCCAAGAGGTTGACTTATACGGTGGGACAATCGTTTTCCTTACCTTGAAACATTTGCGCGAGGCTGTGAGGAGGGAGAGACCTGAGCTGTGGCGAAGTGGAGAGTGGCTGGGTGCTGCACCATGACAACGCGCCTGTTCATTAGCGTTGCTCATTCGCGATTATTGCACAAAAAACGCCATGGCCGTCATCCCCCAGCCCCCGTACTCATCAGACCTGGCCCCTGCGGACTTTTTCCTGTTTCCGAAACTCACGAAACCATCACTCAACTGACGAAATTAAAGAAAAATCGCTGGAGGAGCTGAACTGAGTATATTGGCACCCTCATACTAAAACATATGTTGACACATTCATAACAACGACAGTTTCAGGATTTTTGTGACGCACTCCATTTCCTTTCCTTCAACCGATTCCACGAAAAATTAATAGGTGATACTAATAGTCAATACATTCATTACATCGGCAGTTATTGTTTTTGACTTAAATGTCGCCCCTAATCCTACTCTTCCCTTTGGCCGGTTTGGCTAAAAATCGATAGGTGTTGTCCTTAAGGGATTCTGGACACATATATAAAATTCCATGTCGATACATTCATTCTATCGGCAGTTACTAGAGTTTTTGTGTTAAGCCCTCCCCCCAACCCCTCCTGCCATTTGATCGATTTGGCTAAAAATTAATAAGTGTCGTCGTTATGGGGTTCTGGATACACATATAAAGTTTTGCTGACGATACAATTATTCCATCGGGAATTATCGTTAGGTTAGGTTTTATGACTCATGCCCGAGCTTTAACTACGAGGTCATATCGCCTACTACCAGAGCGCTCTTTCGTCACTCTGGTGGACATAAGCCCGACTCTACTGTGGGAGTCCTAAATTTTGCATACCCTACATTTTTATTCAACTAAGGCTGGGGTCTTTAACGAGTACCTGACATCGTACAGGCTCGGGACCATCGCTTAACGTCCCATCCGAAGGACGGCATGCTTCATTTTATTTTACCTCCCAGATAAAAATAAACTAAGGACCTCGGTCGAGTTTCGAACCCACGTTCTTGAGCTCAGAAGACAAGCACGCATACCATTGAGCTACCGGCGCCCTCGGGAATTATCGTGTTCACAAACATACGAACATGAATAGATTTTTTTTTTTTTTTTTTTTTTTTTTTTTTGGAATGAGGGGAGATTTGAAGCCATGAAATTTGTTGAAAACTCAACATGGAATTTCTGACACAATACATAACTTCCCCTATACACCGCATAACTGGGGAGGTAAAAATGCAATTGAGTTTGAGAATAGAAATTGCACATATTGAATACACTATTGCCAGGTGTTTTGTTGGACCTAAATGCAACTGGTATTGCAGGTGACTTTCTCCATGACTCATAGAGATAACTGCATCCTAACCGAGGACACAGCTAAGCTGTTTGGAAATTTATCTGCATGTAATGCAGCTGGCAGTAGATAACCCGTCTCTGAGGACAGACACGCACGATTAAGTGTCTCCGTCAAAGATAAAACTTGTTTTGATTCCTTATACTTATCCAGCTATATAAGTTATGTAATCGTGTCAGAAATTCGATGTTGCATTTTATTCAGAATTTCTTGTTTTTCGACATACCGATTGTTAAAATTAAAAACCAATGTGTATACATCTGAGACCAAAACCAGCCAAAAGGTTGTTACTTTGTAAATATTCTTACATCTTCTTACAAAAAGCAATCAAATATCCCTTTTTTTAAAAAAAAATAATGTCTATTTCATAGAACAATATACACAACAATTACCATGTTCGGCTTTACACCATCCTCAGGATTAGTATTAATATACTAAGAGTCGTTTGCTGAGTAAGAACCGAACATATCTATGGTCACAGGGAATAAGTTGTCAGGTCGAAAAATGGCCAAAATGAGTTAAGTGTACTGTGATGATCTCCCAAGCCATCTGCGCACTGTGAAGAAGTTGGGAGCTCAGAACTCTAATATTTTCGGAATTATAAAGATGGTATCTCGTAAAATTGTGTATATTCTAGGTTAAATCAACTTAATCAACTTTTTTGAGGAATCGTCCATGAGATAACTGCATTTAACCATTTATTCACTACGCCAGACTATTCCAAGTGAAGAGGTTAAATCAACGAGAGGCATCATTCACGAGTATTTCAAAAAGTATGGTAAATAATTAGGTAAGTGATGGGGAATGATTAGGTAACTAAGGGAAAATCCAAGAAAGGATTAACAATATTCATTTTCATTCACTCCTATAGATTTAGAAGGTATGTGATTAATAATGATGCAAACATAATTTATTTATTCCAAAAACTGGATTTACAAGAATAATGCAAATGTAAAAAAGTGCTGCCCTGAAAAGTTACGAATTTAGATTTACCAATTTATTCCCCATGACCAGAGATATAGGAACATCAGATAGGTTAAAGTTAGGTATTTGTTTGATCTGAAATATTTACTTCCAATAATTACAAGATAAAAATAATTGAATTGTCTTAGACTACAACTCCTTATCACGTTCCCACCCAGACGATCCTCCCCGAAGACTGAGGCGGTGCTGGCCGAGAGACCTGCTGTGTTAAGATAGCGTCCTGGAAGTGCTGGTAGTGACAAGCATCTTCTTTCATTCTCACCTCTCTTAAGGTCTCCTGCCCCTCTTGGTCTGCCTCCACTGCTAGTCAGAGACTCTGATAAAAAAACCAAAGAGCCTCGACCGGGTTTCGAACCCGGGATCTTGAGCTCAAAAGGCTGGCACGCTACCTCTGAGCTACCGGCGCCCTCTATTTACAAAAATACGCGGCTCATAATTTCAAAAAATAAAACAGTTTTTATGGTACACAACGTTTGTGACTACCGCCTATTAGGATATCTGATAGTAAAATGTATTCATTTATATATTTATTGATACTCAACATTTTTGCAGAGATATTGTATTCTCGTTGATAAACACATAATAAACAAATATAAAGAAAAACTTTTTTTTTTTAATATTCTGTATTTCACAAAATATATGAAATATAAGGTAGCAAGCAATACCGAAAGTACTCAAATATATTTTTTATATTTTGTTAAATAGACAATATTTTAAAAAAACATACGTTTTTCTTTAAATTTTTTATATATTTATCTTTTTATTTATTTTATTTCTTCAACAGTATTCTGGCCGATAATTGGAAAATAATAAAAAATACAAACTGTTCGTTTATTATATACAAACGAGCCGAACCTGCTAACAAAAAGAAACAATTAAAAAAAAACTCAAGGCAAAATGAAATTTATCTGACAGTTATTTTATTGTTTTATTTTATTCTTTTGGATTAGGTAATCAATATATTTAAATAATAATTTAAAAAAGGAGGTGACCTGGTGTAAAAGGACCCGTTCGATTCCCTGGACAAGTGGTGGGCAACACGTTTTCCATCTGATCACATCTATGTAACCATGAAATCCAGGCAGGAGACACCTGTTTTATTTTTCCCGAAGTATAGGGGGTTATTAATTACACATAATTGGTGAAAAATTCGATGTCGAGTTTTCAACGGAATTTCACATTTTTCGACTTACTAATTCCGAAATTATAGGTATATTAACTTGAAAGAAATAAAACTTGTTTATTTATGATATTGTCTAATTTCACCAACTATATTTACATGGGAGTACTTTCGGTATTTCTATGTAGATATAATGTATATGGTAGAAATACCGAAAGTACTCCCATGTAAATATAGTTGGTGAAATTAGACAATATCATAAATAAACAAGTTTTATTTCTTTCAAGTTCATTTGAATTATTTCACAATATCTCTCAAAATGTCAGTTTTCAAAGGTATATTAGATATAATTTCTCTGTGTTTGTGTCTCTCTGAACACGATCACTCGCGATAAAAAGAATATATCGACACGAAATTTTATATGTGTATCTAGAACCCTTTAAGGACGCCATCTACTGATTTTCAGCCCAATCGGCCAAAGGGAATAAGGGGGAATTAGAGGAATAAGGGGGGAATCTCGGTGAAAATCGAATTTCTGACGGCACACGACCTCTTGTGTTGTTTTGTAATCAATAACCTGCTAACCTTTAAGGGCATTAAAGTTAGAGGATTTAATTTCTGACGGTACATAACTTCCCTCATACTTCATATAGCTGGGGAAACACTTAACGGGCACACGACCTCTTGTGTTGTTTTGTAATCAATAACCTGCTAACCTTTAAGGGCATTAAAGTTAGAGGATTTAATTTCTGACGGTACATAACTTCCCTCATACTTCATATAGCTAAGGAAACACTTAACGGGCACACGACCTCTTGTGTTGTTCTGTAATCAATAACCTGCTAACCTTTAAGGGCATTAAAGTTAGAGGATTTAATTTCTGACCGTACATAACTTCCCTCATACTTCATATAGCAGGGGAACACTTAACAAGCACTCGACCTCTTGTGTTGTTTTGTAATCAATAACCTGCTAACCTTTAAGGGCATTAAAGTTAGAGGATTTAATTTCTGACGGTACATAACTTCCCTCATACTTCATATAGCTGGGGAAACACTTACGGGCACACGACTTCTTGTGTTGTTTTATAATCAATAACCTGCTAACCTTTAAGGGCATTAAAGTTAGAGGATTTAATTTCTGACGGTACATAACTTCCCTCATACTTCATATAGCTGGGGAAACACTTAACGGGCACACGACCTCTTGTGTTGTTTTGTAATCAATAACCTGCTAACCTTTAAGGGCATTAAAGTTAGAGGATTTAATTCCTTTGAGGATAATCAAAATGAGTTCAAAGGGTTGAAATTCATCGATTAGATTAGATTATGTAGCTCCTCCAGTAAGCTTTCTGTCCAATATCTTTTGTCCTGGATAAAAGTACTACCTAGATACATGATTTTTAATTGACTATTTTTTTGTACTTTTAAAGCTTTGTGAGTGAGTCATCGTCAATGTACTTACCCAGAACGAATGAATTTATCGAAACACATTTTTGTACGAGGATTCAGATGCTTCTGTGTAAGTCAACTAGATTTTTAGCAAGAGAGCGAAAACGATGTCTGGTCTGGCATGTTGGGCTGCTGTATTAGCTGAAACATGCGATCCCTCACGCATATTATGTTCTCCGCTGTTATCTGGATGATCGTTTTTTCCAGGTCAGACAGGGCAGTGGCCACTCTCACTTCTCTATGTTGCAAGTTCATCCAGTATCCCAACATCGCCTGAGACGATGTTAGCCACCTACGCCGTTATATAGTCTCACACCATAGGAATTCAAGCCATTCAAAATAAAATCCTCCGAACAATCACACAATGTCCATACTACGTATCAAACCTAACATTTTTACACAAAGTTAGACAATTATACACAAATTTTCACAAGCTCACGACATATTCGAAAGCAAAGAAGCCATGTCGGTCCAATATTTCAATCCAAGACTCTCCGACTGATCACGCAATACCCACCATACGTTAGCAACAAGACTTTACACCGCGACTTGAACATCACATCCATAGACACAACCATTAATCATTTATACCAACGTTTCTACACCAAAATTTACTTACACACCAATCCGGAAGTTCGCAAAATCTTAAATACAAATTTACTCCACAATCCCCCAAGAAGATTAAAGAGAGTTTGGCATGGAGATCTCCTGGTATGAAGTGGTTCATCGCTGGGTGTTTTTCCTCTCTCAAGCCTTTCATGTCATATTTATTTTTATTATTTTATTTTATTTGTATTATATTCGTTTAGCATATGTCAGTCCAGCCGCTGGTTGTGCATTTTTTGCATAGTTGTGGCTTGAGAAAAATAAATACAAAAAAAAAATGTCGGTCCGGTCCTTGCGGGCGACTGAATCGTTGTTGGCCGCGAGACCTCCTGCCTAAGGAGGACCCCTGAGGAGAGGGTGGGGTTGACCAGCCTTCTCACAAGAGACTCAAGTGATGATAAAGATGATAAAAAAATGGAATCAGGAGGTCGAAAAACATGAAATTCCGTTGAAAACTCCGCAACAAATTGACCGATTACATAACTGCCCCTATACCTCGTACCTTTATCTGGGGAAGTAAAAAGTCAAAAACCGGTCTGCAAAGGATCGACTCAAGAATGCCAACCAGATATTTTCCGTCCTGTTGGGGGGGCCGCTGACTCACCGAATTCCTTCTATTTTCTTTTATTACGTTCCATCTGTACCAGAGTCAGTCCCCATCTCGGCTACCTTTATTACGTGGAAATTCCTTCAAGAAAAACATCTCTATGACAATTTGCTGACTGGACATTATTAAATATTCATTCTGAGTAGTACAAAGACTTGAGCATTCCATCCTTCGAATGGGACGTTAAGCTACGACCAAGAGCATGTAAGATGTCAGGTACTCCTTAAAGACCTATGCCACTTGGAAACCTGGGTAGGGAAAAGTTAGGCTCCCAGAGTCGAGCTCATCTACAACAGAGCAGTAACCGTGTAGTAAACCGCGTAGTAACCGTGTAGTCACTGTGTAGTAATGTGTTAAAATCCTGGTTAAAATTATTGTTTTTAAATCAAATAGAAATATTGTTATAAAACATTAGCTATTCGTTGGGTGGCGTGCCGACTGTCCCCAGATAATATCGGTTTTTATCTATGTACATTATTTACATTTACAGGTTCACAATACCCTACAAGTAAATATTTTAACCTATTATTTATTATTGATATTTGCAGTTCCTCTTGAAGTAACAATTTAAATATTTTTAGAATTTGTATTATAATTATAGGTAACGATTTTCAATTTTTACTTACTGTACGAAATACAGGGTAAGTTATGATAGTTATTGTGACTTATGGCCGGGTCATATCGCCTACTACCAGAGCGATCTCTTGACACTCTTGTGGACATGAGACTGAATGTGGGAGTCCTAAATTCTGACTACCCAGGTTAGTTCACCGGTGTGCTCAAGGTTTTTCAACTCCCAGATAAAAGCACCTAAGCACCTCAGCCGGGTTTTGAACCCGCGATTTTGAGCGCTGTAAGCAAGCACGCATACCACTGAGCTACCGGCGCCCTCTTAAGTTACGTAATCGGTCAGAAATTTGATGTTGAGTTCTAGGATTTCATGTTCTCCGATCCCCAATTCCCAAAATTAAAAAAAAAAGTTTTTACCGACGTCCGATTGGTATTTGAGGTGGGTGGGGGGGGGGGGGGGGGGAGGGTGAAAATAATTTAGCTCATTCCTTCGTAAAGTCACCTGCAATCTACGTACAGCTCGAATTATTCAATTAACTTTTGTTCTCCCTCTAAAGTTTAATCCTGAATCCTCATGCTAAATTTTGTAACGGTACATTCATTACAGGGAATTATTAATTAATATTAATTATAGGGAAAAAATAAATTCATTACATCGGTTATAGGGAAATAATACATTCATTATATCGGTTATAGGGAAATAATAAATTCATTATATCGGTTATAGGGAAATAATACATTCATTATATCGGTTATAGGGAAATAATACATTCATTATATCGGTTATAGGGAAATAATAAATTCATTATATCGGTTATAGGGAAATAATACATTCATTATATCGGTTATAGGGAAATAATACATTCATTATATCGGTTATAGGGAAATAATACATTCATTATAATGGCAGTTTTAAGAGTTTTTGTCTTTAAGAGTTCTGGCCTTCCCTTTGGACAATTTCGCTCAAAATCCGGTGTTGAAAATAGGTTTCGTTGTTATGGCGATCTAGATACACATATAACATTTCGTGTCGATACATTCATTCTATCGGGAGTTATCGAGTTCACAGATGAATTTCTGACCGATTACATAACTTCCCCATTACATCGTACAGCTGACGAAGTAAAATATTGAACTTGAAGTCATTTCAGATTTTGGACTGTGATGGAAAATAGCTATTTGGGAATTCAATAATAACAGCTACCAAATAATTCCTTTCCCCAACCCCAATTCCATGAGAAGGAATATTGGAATTTGGTGAGGCGTTGAGAGAATTCCAGGAACGAATATCTATGAAATGTGCTCTCAGACGGGATTTCAGATTATTCGTAGACGACTGTGCGGAATACGGTCTGATTTAATTTAATGTATTACTTCCTCACCTATAACCGAGTATAGGGGAAGTTATGTACTACCCCTAATTCAAAAAATGGTTAAAAAATTTCTGTATAGTTAGTTATTATGACTCATGCCAGGGCTTTAACTTCGAGGTCATATCGCCTACTACCAGAGCGCTCTTTCGTCATTCTGGTGGACATGACTCTACTGTGTGAGTCTTTAAATTTTGCCTACCCTAAAATTTATTTATTTAGAACTCCCAGAAGGCAAAATTTAGGACACCCATCCTAGAGTCGGGCTCATAGTTAAACCCCAAGAGCTGGGTAACATCGGGAACACGAATGCAACGAAAACATGTTCCACATTGAATGTAGTTACTTAGTTATTGTGACTCATGCCCGGGGTTTAATCATGAGCCGGACTCTAGGATGGGAGACCTAAATTTTGCCGACCCAGGTTTATTCTCTTCAGGGGTCTTAACATCGTACAGGCTCGGAACCATCGCTGAACGTCCTAACGTCTAATAACAATAACAATAACAATTATAATATTACAATTGTTATTGTTAATGGGTTTTCTTTCTCTTTTCTTATATTAGGCATTTTGTGACCTGAGGAAGGGGCGTAAAAAGTTCCGAAATGCCGTCGAGAAAAAAACACTTAAGGGAAAGTTATAATACACTATTATCTCAATTTTAATTTAAAAACAAAAAAATTATTTACTGTTATTATTAATACTATTATTTTTTTACATATATTTTCAAGTATTTATTTATTTATTTAATTTAATTTTAAGTAGTCTAGTTAATTCACATGTGTTTCGGACACTATATCTGTTGAGGGCGCCGGTAGCTCAGTGGTATGCATGCTTGTCTTCTGAGCTCAACATCGTGGGTTCGAAACCCGTCCGAAGCCCTCAGTTTATTTTATATAGGAGGTAAAAAAGCACGCCGTCCTTCGGATGGTATGTTAAGCGACGATCCCGACCCTATACGATGTCAGGTACTCGTTAAAAACCCCTACCCATTGGTGAATAAAAATTTAGAGTAGGCAAAATTTAGGACTCCCACAGTAGTGTCGGGCTCATGTCCACCAGAGTGACGAAAGAGCGCTCTGGTAGTAGGCGATATGACCTCGTAGTTAAAGCCCGGGCATGAGTCATAAAACCTAACCTAGTTAATATCTGTCAACTATTGAATATTAGCGCAAACGGTTTTAGAGGGGGAGCGGAGAATTAAATTACTAATTCGTTCTGGGGAAGTACATTGCCGGTGAATCACCGACGAAATTTTATATTATTTATTGTCAATTTTATAATCAAAAGAAATCTGAAGAGTAGTAAATATAAACTTTTTTTTTTGTAACCATATCTAATAAGAAACAAATGCCGTTATCAGGGGTTGACAAACCATTTCATACTATTTGCTTTTGATAAGGTATAACTACAAAGCAATTCACAAGGTTAATAATAATAATAATAATAATTGAAGGGACACATTAAAGTAGATTGAACAGGTAAATCCAGCAACATGTTTCACGTTTTTTTGCTTCAACTTCATGTCGATGCATTTATTACATCGGTAGTTTTGGGGGTATTTGAGTTGAGTACCCCCTAATCTCCCACTTCCCTTAGACCGTTTTCGCTGAAAATTAATAGATGTTATCCTTAGAAGGCTTTGAATTCATAGATGAAATTTCATATCAATACATTCATTATAACGTCAGTTATTGGGACGTTTAAATTAAGCCCCCTCTAGATCCCCACTTTCTTATGGCCATTTTTGCTGAAAATCAATAGTTATCCTTAGAAGACTTTGAATTCATATATGAAATTTCGTATGAATACATTCATTAAAACGTCGGTTATTGGGACGTTTGAATTAAGCCCCCTCTGATTCCCCACTTCCTTATGGCCATTTTCGCTGAAAATTAATAGATGTTATCCTTAGAAAACTTTGAATTCATATATGAAATTTCATATCAATACATTCATTAAAACGTCGGTTATTGGGACGCTTGAATTAAGCCCCCTCTGGATCCCCACTTCCTTGTGGCCAATTTCGCTGAAAATTAATATATGTCGTACTTAGAAGATTGTGAATTCACATATGAAATTTCATATCTCGCCCTAGTCCCCCATTGGCCGAAATTGGCTCCGACTTTGAGTGTTCTTTGAGTGACACTCATACAAAAGTTCTTGACGATATATTCACTCAATTGGGAGTTATTATGTTCACAGACATACACAGAAAGCAATTTTTTTTAAAATTTTTCAAATCAGAAAGTTAGAAATTAAATTCTATTGAAAAAGCCATGGAATTTTTAACCGATTCCATAACTTCTTCTATACTTTCATAGAGCAGGGGAAATAAAATATCTGTCTGTGTGTGTATAAGAACACGATAACTCCGATAGAACGATCTTATCGACACCAAATTTTCTTTGTGTATCTTTACTATGTTTGATACATTTTAATATAAAAACTTTTCTATTTTCGTCAAATCTTTCAATAGAATGTATTAAAATATCTGTACTGCTGTCTTGAAAAGTGAAAAAATATGTTCAGATCTTCCATTTCCGAAAGACGTTCGTCTCGAATGCCAAAATGTATTAAATTTTGCCTTCATAATGAAAGATAATATTATTTAATGCAAGACAATAGTAATGTTTTTGTTGTCTATTGCCTTACGCATAAATTATCATTTTACCACCTAAACTAAGTGCATTTTGAGTTGCACTCTTGCATAATGTGAATAAATGAACTGACTCAATTAGTATTTATGCTTTCAAAGAAGTTTCGTAACGGGAATGTGAGTCATCTATTACGTCAATTGAATCTTAATGACAATAATGTGTTTGGATTGACCTAAAATTGCACATCAAATAACGAGTTTTAACGAACTTTTAAGTTCTTGACTTATATTGATCTTAGTATATACAATCCAAATTAAAATATTGGCTACATAATATTCAAAGATTTTAATGGAATTTTATGTTTTTCGACTTCTTGGTTCGTGAATACGATAACTCCCGATAGAATGAATGTTCTACACGAAATTTTATGTGTATCCAAAACCCACATTATATTCTACATATAAATCCAAAGTCCTACAAGAACGACACTTATTAATTTTCAGCGGAATCAACCGAAAATAAGGAGGTATCAAGGGGGGGGCTCAAAACAAAAATCCCAATAACTGCCGATGTAATGAATGTATCGATATGCAAAAGTGATTGACTGAGGAAGTACATTGGCAAGTGATTCACCGACGACTTTTTAGTTGTAAAATGCATTTCTCTCTTCCCACAACTTTTAGGAACTGAACTGTTCACAAAATTTAAATAATTTAAATATTTATTGCGATCAAAATGACTTGGAACGGCCCCACGGAATACAAATGCATTGAAATTAGTCCATTTATTGTTATCAGGTTTATTGTGATAATGTCGAAAACGTAACGGGCAATTATTTTTTTAGCTGGCTGTTCTCGAAAATGACAAAAAAAAAAACCAGCTATTGCTGTTGTGATCATCCTCGGACCTAGTTCTTTGTTTCATTTTATGGGAAGCGAAAAGACTGGAGCTTAAGTAAACATCCGCTCCTCCCACCACTAGCCCTAGCAGTCAGAGCTCAGTGTTTGTCTTATCAATCGTTAAGTCAAATTTTGTTCAAACTCGAATTGTTTTGTGAAATTAAAGCGTTCGGATTTAAAGAAACGAACAAATGTCAAAACGTCGTGATCTCAGCTCTTCAGATAAATTAAACATTTTTAAATCGTACGATCATATTTCTAAGAATAAAACGATTTTTAGATTGTACATATGTACAACTACGTATATGTACATATACTATACATATACATATTAGTTTTGTTCCTAAAGCTTTATGCACATAGTATGTGCTTTGTCAGGGTCTCAAAGTGATCACATTAAGCAGCGTGCAGTGTATATCGAAATCTGCAGACTATTTCTATTGAAAAGACAGCCAAAAATGGAAAAACTGATTCAAAAGTAGATTGAACAATTAATCAGGTATATACAAATGGATTTCTACTGAACTATTGTATTCAAATGTCCCTGTCAAATGAATAAATTTTTTTTCATATATCGAATTATGATGGATGGAGCCAGCAGAACGATGAAAGCTCTTCCTATGAGCCTCCAATCCACACAGAGGCATATTGTTTCTAGAGGACATTGGCACCAATTAACGAAGTAATTGTCACAATCAGTCTGTTTTCATCTGTTTGATAGTTCATTGAACAAAAATTGTATAGACTCAAAGGTGGATTTGAAGGTTTAAAAAAATGATTCAAGAGGCTAAGACAGAAATAAAACTAGTGGGTAAATCACAGAAAATGTACTTCCCCAGAACGAATTAATCAATTAACTTTTCGTTCCCTCTCTAACACCAGTGGTCCGTTTCTGCTAATATTCAGTTGACTTTTTGAAGTAAAAACAAAAAAATCTGGGTAGCCAGGAAATAGTTTTCACGATTATGGCACTTTTCTGACTGTCGTCCCCTTTCGCCTTAATTCTGAAATTAGGCCAGAGAGGCTATTTGATCATTCACTCACTTTCTACTTTGTTCATTTTCTCTTTGTTTTTTAAGAGATTTTTAAAAATAATTATTATTATCTTATAATTATTTTCATGTAAGTTATTGTCTGCAATTTAGGTATTGTATAATGTCAAAAAAAATAATAATAATAAAAAAATCCACTTTAGTTAATAGCTTTTCAATTGTTTCGGGGAGCTTGGAAGGAAGTTATTTGTGTCAAGTATTATAGAGAACGTTTTCTATTATTCGAGCCCGTTATTTTCAAAAATTTAATAGTGTTGAAAATTAGACTCTGATTTCGGTAATAATAAATCATATAAACAGCCTTTTAATGAAAAATGTTTATAAATATGATCGGAAAATACAAAAAAAATTTACTGGTTACCTGCAATATTATTTTTGTAGAATAAACTATACTTCAGAAATAAGTGAATTGTATTTATTTAATAAAAACTCTCGAAGGTATATGCTATGATATAACCTTTATTTGAGGCTGGCTCCTATGAGATAGTTCTCGTCTTCCTATAAGTCTCTCATTCCATTGGACCCATTGTTACTCTTCTGTTTCATCAGTCCAGTTTTTTTCAATTCATTCATATACAAGTCATTTCATGTTTCACTTTATTTCTCTTTCTTATTTTTCACTAGTTTATTATATTGTTTTATTCATTGTCTGTTTTTAACATTTAATATTTATTCCTAGAGACTTCTTTTCTTTTATTTTTATTCTTCTCAACTGGTTGATGTATACTCTTGTTTATTCTTTATGTTATTATTTTTAGGGGACGTATGTCCCAGAATAAAGATTATTTTTAATTTCATTTCAGGTCTCCTTATGAACGTTGGAGTATAAGTATGAAATTTGGTATATATATATTACTACATGCCCTGAAGAAGGCACACGGTGCCGAAAGCTTGTCAGAAATTCAAGCGAGGTCTCTCACTTCAAAATCTATTAAAACATGAAGAAACGGGCAATGTGAAATTTCTTATTCTAAAAAAGCAATGAATTCGTGTAAATAGAATATATAATATGATAGAGGAGAGATGAGAAAAAAAATAAATAAAAAAATCAGACACTGCATTGTATGTAAATTTTTTAACCGATAATAAAATGTCTTATCGCTGACGGAGAATTCTTTGTTAGGTTCGTTATAACATGTTTCGCAGGAGTGACACTAGCCCCAATACAAACTGTATAAACATGTCCCAAAAGTTTGTTTAAATGCGTCGAATATCACTCTTAGTCTCAACGTCATGGAAATAAGAAGAATCAAGAGCGTCTTAAGCGGGGATGCAAGGCGAATTTTCATGTTGATACATTCATTAATCGTGTACACAGACAGACAGACATTGAATATACAGACTGGAAAACATGAAATTCCGTGAAAAACTTTACATCGAATTTTTGACCGATTACATAACTTCTCCTCTACATCGTACAGCAAGGAGAGTAAAATGTAAATATACAACTATTTTCCGAATTGCACCATCGTCAGGTGCAGCACCCTTCAGATGTGTCTATTTACATTACTAAAATCACGTGTTAAGAACATTGAAGACCTTCTATACTAATTATGGATATAGACCTTCTATAAATATTATGGACACTCCAGAGGAGGGCGCACATGAGACTTAGTACCATGGCGTAGGTGTGCATAATTTCCATCCAAGACAAGTAACGTACTGAATGGAAAAGTAGTAATCTATAAAACAATATAGCAAGTGGACTTATATAAAAAAACACGTAGATGGAAGGAAGAATTAAATGTAATTATGAAAGAAGCCGGTTTGTTTCTAGAACAAGATCAAGTAGAAAGAAACGAAAGAAGAAGTAACGAATTCCAAAGATAGAGTAACTAGCTAACAAGACCACCCAGAGGAGGGTGGAGTAAGAAAAGTGGCGAGGGTCGGATGCCAGGACAATTGTAGACGAAACGGAGGAATCAAGGCTGTTTTTTGTAGAGGTTCAGGGGCGGCACTGACCAGGAGAGAATTAGCTATCTCTACGACCACACATTGTGCGTTCAAGTCTGCTAACCTTAGCAGCATTAGCATCATGTAATGCCTTGGATAGGATGCCAGGATAATTGTGGATGAAACGGACCACACATCTACGACCAAGTCTCGAGATTTTCGAGAGAAAGGTTCTGCGGAGGATCCTAGGTCCGGTCCAGAAGAACGGCATGTTCAGGATAAAAATAATGCCGAGGTCGCTGCGGAGTTTGGAGAGCCCAAGGTCACAGACGTGATAAGACTGGCGAGGCTTCGATGGGCAGGCCATGTCCAAAGGGTGCAGGAGGCTGAAACCCCACGAAGACTGATGGTAGTGATCCCGGAGGGAAACAGAGGACAAGGAAGACCCAGGAAGAGATGGATGGACGCAGTCGATGGGGACGCAAGGAACCTTCGGCTGCAAAACTGGAGAACGCTTGCGCTGGAAAGGAATTTTTGGGGGAAATCTCTGGAGGAGGCCAAAGCTCGAATGGAGCTGTAGCGCCGAAGATGATGATGATGATGACAACCACACAATGTGCGTTCAAGTCCGCTAACCTTAGTAGCATTAGCATCGTGTAATGCTTTTATAGATTGCCAGGACAATTGTGGACGAAACCGACGGATCAGGCTGTTTTCTGTAGATATGCTCTGGGGCTACAAACTGCTATCCTTACTTAATCTACATTTCACTTATTTAGTTACTTAGTTTGGATATCTTACGTGCTGAATCATAACTAAATATTTCTCGTAGAATGTTCTGGCTGTGATAGCGTTGTCCTATCATGAGAGTAGTTTACACATAGGGAACTAATCATACATTGCTCTTTTCCCTAGTACCTCTGAGACTTCCAAATATTGCTCTACCCATGTTTATTGAGGTGGGATCACCAAAGATGGTCTATTCAAGGATTTGCTATCTCTAAACCTGCGGCCTTGAGCTCTGTAAGCAAGCAAGCTACTGCTCTGCTGAGTAGACATGACTACACGAGTGTCTCATTATAATTATTATAATAATAACAAAAAAATATAAAATATTATTACATATATGATAATTTATTGTTTTGCATTCCATTAACCCCATTATTTCAAAATGCCCTTTCACCTTAGCACCCATCGATAATATGAAATCCCATCTGATTTGAAATAATCATATCATGCAATATTTTATCACTTATTATTATCACCATTAATATTTAAATTTGACATTAATCCAGATTCAGTTTAATCTAAAATGTGGATTTATTTAAAACTGACTAAAGTTGAGAGAATTAAATTTCTCTTTGAAAATTAAATAAAACAGATTCGCCACTCAACATGAATGCATTTTTTGATTTATATTTATATTTTTAAGTACCTACATATATATTTTTTAGTCCTATCCCATTTACATGCAAAAATAAATTGCAGTAACTTTTTACCTTAAATATACATTCCAATCAATTCTTCGTAAAAGGCGAACAACATACCTGAAACAGTAAATAGCAAAATCAAGATTATGTATTTTGTAAATCGTTATTTACAGTACACGACACAATTCAAGACCTTTACAGACGTTTCCATAGCAAATTGCAGTCATACCCAAATCCATACATCCACTCACTTTCTTCACCACACTTGCCACACAATCCTCCCAGGAGATTGAAAAGGAGGTGGAACCGTGACTTACTATAATCCCAAATTGCAACCGCTCACTTCTTGAAACAAAATCATAATATCCCCATAATATTCATTGATAATAATCATAATATTCATTGTTTTAAATTTCGCCCTGAGGAGCTACCGCTGGGTAGCCTTCCTCTCTCACGCCAATCAAGACATCCACTTTCAATCAAGTCCTCTTGTTAGCTGGTTGTTGCGACGTCATGGCAACAGTTGGGACCAACATTAAGACAAAAAAAAAAAAAAAGTTATTATTTATGCACTCCTTGAAATTATTACTTATAATTAGTAAAAGCGCCTGTAGCTCAGAGTTAGCGTTCTTGCTCACTGAGATTAAGATCGCGGGTTCAAATCCCGGCCGAGGCTCTTAGGTTTTTTTTTTATATGGGAGTTGAAATCTTGAGCATGCCGTCCTTCGAGTGGGACGCTAAGCTATGTTCTCGAGCCTGGACAATGTGATGCGAACTTCAGGACTCCCTATAGAGTCGGGATTCTGTCCACCTGAGCGACGAAACAGCGCGATAACAAATGTTGAAGACTTATGGGTAAAAATGGCAATGTACCTACTTCCCCAGTGTCAAAAGTATGAAAGTTTGATTGTAAATCTTACTTAGGGACTTCTTTCGCTTTGCCGATTTCGTTGGAAATTGACAGGTGTTGTCCTTATTGGGTCCTAGATAAAAAAAATGTCGTATTATCATTACATATCGTACGCAACATATAAAATGTTTCAAGATACATTCATTACTTAGGCAGTTATTAAACATCATTGTGTTAAGCCCTCCCCCCCGCTAAGAAAAGATGAAATCCCAGTGAAAACTAAACATCGACTTGAGACCGATTACATTATTCCCTCCATACTTTGTATAACTGGAGAACTAAGGCCAGTCGTCCACTGGGGCCGGAAAGTTGCGAAAAGCAGCGAAATCAGTTCGTCAGAATTCGGCCGAAAATGCACGAACGATCCAAACATATGACACGGTGGGGGACCGCGTCCACTAGACCCGTATCGTTCGTCAGTTTTCGGCCGAACAGGTGCGAAGTGCGAAGCGATCCCATTCTGCTGGGATTTTACGGACGAACAGGTGCGAAATCAATAAAAAATTACTTACATTTTTTGTACTACGTTTGTCTAGTTATTCGTTTGTATCGTTATTATGTACCTTAGTTTAGTTTGAAAGTATAAAAAAATACAGTTTGTGTAAAAAAAAAAGTACAGTGATTTTTTCTTTCTTTCCACTTACCTTAATGTAACAGCCAGCCGTTCTTGTGGGGAAATCGCCACACGAAAATGACTGAATTTTTCGAGTCTTGAGTAGATGTTGTCAAGAATGTATTGAAAAGTGTCCTTCCTTTTGTGGTGATTATCATCGATTTGAAGGTCACGTCACAAATGAGAAAATTCGCCAAACTCTTCTCTTTTTTCGAAAATGGGATTCACCCACATTTCCCGTCTTCGTCGATAAATCAAAGGTGATAATTCCAACGCTAAAAATTCGTCGTCAGAATCATCGGAAAAACCGTTCCGAAGAGCCATCCCGTCTACGCATTCGGACGTACTGAGTGGATCAATGGACGATCGGCATTCGCATGAACGGCTTCGCCCGATTTCGTTGCTTCGCAGTTCGCAACTTTCCGGTCCCAGTGGACGACTAGGCTTAGTCATGCAATGCAGAGTTGCACAGAATCCATTTCGAAGTGCTGTCTATACAGTGTTCCTCAGAACGCCTTACATGACCCATTGTAAATTCCCTCATTGCCGTCGTGTTTTCTTAGACTCATTCGGCCCGTTTCTTTTATTTTCTTTACTTTTTCATTCTTTTTTGTCTCTTTTCTACTCATTATTTTTGTCTTACTTTGAGAGAGAAGAGAGACTCTACAGAAAAAGTGAAAATAAAAAAAAACCTCAACAAAAATAAAAATACAATACCTGTTTATTTATTTTCAAAAAAATTTAAACATATAAATTATGTAAGTAGGGGCTATGTATCTTTGTATGAAGTGTCTAAACCGATTATATCCGATATGTTCAGATAACGTGGAAATAGAAAATTTCAGCAAACTTTTTTATATAAAAAAAAAAGTCGTCGGTAAATCACTGATAATGTACTTCCCCAGTTCGGATTAATCAATTTTCGCTCTCTAGAGAGCCTCTAAGAATTAATTAAAGAAATATTAAATGACAATGAGAGGCAATGATTAAAACAATGAAAATAAATTAGTAAACTTAGTAAATTAGCAAAAATAATAATAATAATAATAATGTAAACAATAATAACAATAATGAGTTAAATGTTAATTATAACAAAAATATAAATGACGATATCGTGTAAGGAATATGTGTTAACAAGTGATAACCAAGTTATAATCCATCTGGGATGCTGAAACAATAGAAGTCCAGTTGAGTAAGATACTTGCTGGACGACGAGAACTATCCCATAGGAGCCAGCCTTAAGAATCAGAGGTTTGTTGAATTAGGAGGTACTGGAAAAGTAGGGACTTAAATGAAAGAAGAGTAGGAGCATGGCGAATCTGGAGAGGGAGAGAGTTCCAGAGGGAGTTAACCTGGATAAGGAAGAAGTTGTGGTAGGTTGTCCTATGGGAACGGAGGAAAAGATCAGAGGGACGGGATCTGGAGAGGAAGAGAGTTCCAGAGAAAGTTAGTCGGTATGAGGGAGAAGTTGTGGCAGGTTGTTGTCCTGTGGGAAGGGAGGAAGAGCTCAGAGGGACGGGATCTGGAGAGGAAGAGAGTTCCAGAGGGAGTTAGCCTGGACAAGGAAGGAGTTGTGGTAGGTTGTTATCCTATGGGAAGGGAGGTAAAGATCAGAGGGACGGGATCTGGAGAGGAAGAGAGTTCCAGAGGGAGTTAGCCTGGACAAGGAAGGAGTTGTGGCAGGTTGTTGTGCTGTGGGAAGGGAGGAAGAGCTCAGAGGGATGGGATCTGGAGAGGAAGAGAGTTCCAGAGGGACGGGATCTGGAGAAGAAGAGAGTTCCAGAGCGAGTTAGCCTGGTTAAGGAAGGATATGTGGTAGGTTGCTGTTTTCAATGAACTTACACGTTTCAATGTCTTCTGAACACGTTCCATGTCTGTCTCTGCGTGCGGGTAGGGGTCTTTAACGAGTACCTGACATCGTACAAGCTCGGGACCATCGCTTAACGTCCCATCCGAAGGACGGCATACAAGATTTTTCCTCGGTCAGGTTTCTAACCCGTGATCTTGAGCTCAGTATGCTACCTCTGAGATACCGGCATCGTTTCTGTGTGTGTGCATGTGATTAGAAGTTTGAGAGCAGTCTCAGAAACGATTGTAGCTATGAACTTAAAATTTGAAATGAAGAAGTTACATGTACTAACTTAGATTTGATCACATTTTGGCAGATATCACACAACTTTACATCGGGGGCGGTAAGTTAATGCGCCCCAAAGAATGAAAAGCAAATTTTCATGGGAAATATTCCAAAATAATTGTATCGCGTAGCAATGGATTTTCAATTATATTTTTATTATTAGTAAGTTTTTTTAAAAAGAATAAAAAATATGTAATAAGGCCATAACAGGGCCACAAGCCAAAAATCTGCGAGGAGCCCGAAATTTGAATTGACGATACTGTTCAATGTTATATGTACCTCTATTTTCATCTTGGTCCTACTCTACTGAACCTTACAAAGCCCAATCTCCAGGATGTAATTTACATAAGCCGTTACTAAAATGTTTGGACATGTAACCTTCTTACAATGGACATCGACAGTACATAGGTAGGATTTAAGACTGGATCAAAAACAGCTACTTGACCACCAGATATGCTGTTTTTACTTCTCCATCTAAAAATAAAAATAAAAATTTCCTGTCTGTGAACAAGTCCTGATAGATGCGAAAGATATTATGTGTATTGAGAAGCCCATAAAGACTTAGAGGAAGGGCTTAACATAAAAACTCTAATAACGCCAATAAAATAAATGTATCGATATAACATTTAGTATTTATATTCAAATCCCCATAAGAAAGAAACCTATTAATGTTCAGCGAAATCGGCCGCAGGGAAGTGGGGGATCAGAGGAGGAGGCTCAACTCAAATACTGTAATAAATGTCGAAATGTAATGAATCCACATGAAAACTAGTATGAGGTTAGGTTAGGTTTTATGACTCATGCCCGGGCTTTAACTACAAGGTCATATCGCCAACTACCAGAGCGCTCTTTCGTCAATCTGGTGGACATGAGCCCGACACTACTGTGGGAGTCCTAAATTTTACCTACTCTAAATTTTTATTCACCTAGGGTAGGGGGTCTTTAACGAGTAGCTCGGGACCATCGCTTAACGTCCCATCCGAAGGACAGCGTGCTTAAGTTTACTTTACCTCCCAGATAAAATAAACTAAGGGCCTCGGTTGGGTTTCGAAACCAATATCTTGAGCTCAGAAGACAAGCACGCATATCACTGAGCTACCGGCGCCCTCAAAATTTAGTATGAGAATTCAGAGTTCTCTGCGTAATAAATAAATATGAACTATACAAATCATAATTTACATGGAATCTCAAAATTGGGTAATTATCCAACACCGACAATTCTCTCAAAAAAAAAGACCAGGCCTGGTGGGGGTTACATGTGATTAGAGAGATGTTTTGTTGCTGGCGGGCGGAAATTATTATTCGGGTTGATCTACTGAACCAATTTCAAATCTGAATAGTGTGTTAATACAATATTTATTTATTTTTTTCCCCCGGTTTCCATACAGTAGTATCCCTACTGGAAGGGAATTTATTTAACTGCATGCGCCTATATTACATATTACATGCTCTAACATAACTTAATTTTGAATTTTACATACAATAATTTATATAGACAATGAAGTTATAGTTCATCAAAATTAATCTTTTGTACAAAGTTTAAAAAATCTTCATAAAAACGTAATACTAGAATAATTGTTGACAAAGGCCAACTTTCACCATTGACCACCAACAAGATTTATTTCTTCACGTGTCTATAAGATCAGATTTTCCAAAAAATCAAATAGATAAAAATGTTTATAAAGATTTTGCTTAATCAAAGTTCAAAAAATAAAAGCCGATCGTCGCATTATTTTGATCATCACACTGAGGCAAATGCAGTTTTCTGATTTAAAATCGGTTGATTTTACTGTGCAAAAAAAGGAGGGCCAACTCAACACAAGTCAAATATTGAATTTTAGACAAATCGGTCGATGTTAGAGGGAGAGCAAAAACATACTTGTTATTTCGTGGTGGGGAAGTACCGAAAAAACCGTAAGGCCGATAGGCCGACCGAGGCCCTTAGTTTATTTTATCTGGGAGGTAAAATAAACTTAAGCACGCCGTCCTTCGGATGGGACGTTAAGAGATGGTCCCGAGCCTGTACGATGTCAGGTACTCGTTAAAGACCCCTTACCCTTGGTGAATAAAAATTTAGGGTAGGCAAATTTAAGACTCCCACAGTAGAGTCGGGCTCATGTCCACCAGAGAAAGAGCGCTCTGGTAGTAGGCGATATGACCTCGTAGTTAGAGCCCGGGCATGAGTCATAAAACCTAACCAAACCTAACCTACTTGTTATTTCGTGTTGGGGAAGTTGCCGGCGATTCAGACTTTTTTTTTGTTTAAAAAAAACCCTAAGACGAGATCACTTCTAACTTGTTCGGAGAAAAAAACCCTAGGAGGGGCTGGGTGGGCCCCCTCGCTACGCCACTATGGCCCCCTCGCTACGCCACTATGGCCCTCTCGCTACGCCACTATGGCCCCCTCGCTACCCCACTATGGCCCCCTCGCTCACCCACTATGGCCCCCCGTAGGTAGAGAGGAAGGTACTTAAAGAAGTGTCATTGAGTCCCCCCCCACTTGAGTAATACCTCATTGTAGTGTGTGGTCGGCCTTGAGGTCTCATCCTACCATGAACTTGTCTCAAACACAACTCCATAGATAACAACCTATCCATCCATGGGTTTTGTGGTCCGACTCCCCATCATCATGAGGAAAACGTTCCAATCAACTTTTAAGTTTTCTCTCTCCCTCTAAAATCATTCGACCGATTTGGTTGAAAATCTATACAGGGACTTCTGAATCCTCATAAGAAATTTCGTATCGATACATTCGTTACATCAACAGTGATTGCAGGTTTTGCGTTTAGCTCCCCTCTTGGTATAGTGGCGGAGGGAGAGTGATCTGTAAAAATGTGATTGGTATAAGAAAGTCCTATTATGGTATGGCCACATCATTACAGTAGACTCTCCCTTATCCGGCGTTCTGTTAACCGGCGCGCTCCCTTATCCGGCGCTCAAACTAAAATTAACATTAAATTATTAGATTATCAATTACAGTAGAACCTCTTTAAGTCGAACCTCGATAAGTCGAAAACCTCCAAAACTCGAAAAAAAGTTTTGTTCCTTTCCCTTCAAGCCCCAAAACCTCCATTACTCGAAATCTCAACCCTCTATTCGTCGAAATAATCAGTGAGTCCCTACAAGCCATTTTGGTAGGTACATATTTTCCCTCTATAACTCGAAAAAATAAATTGGACCTCTGTATCTCGAACATAGCAATGTTTTATTTTACAATCTTTACAACTCGATTATTTGAAACTTATTACCTCTATAGCTCGAAGAAAAATAAGTTACCGAATTTAAGAATTTGCCGACAATGTAGAAGTAGTTTCTTAGAAAACAATTTAGGAGTATACAATAAATAGGATTACCAATTATCTAAAGCAAAAAAAATTACTGACTTTTTTTAATACCTACATATACTACGTATTTTTTATTTTAAGGATGTTTTGAAATAATGTTGATTTATAATAAATATAAATATGTTTGTTACCTCTGTAACTTGAATTTTTATTTATTTCACCTCTCTAACTCAAAATTAGTTAGAATGAATCTTAACCTCTACAAGTCGAATCAAAATCCGCCTGTCGAAATCCTCCATAAGTCGAAAACTCTATAACTCGACTTTTTTGGCTTCTCCCTTGATGTTCGACTTATAGAGCTTCTACTGTATATAAGTCACGTGTATTTACGAGCACATAATAATTCCGTAACTCACGAATCTTTTATGTATTTTTATTGTACATACATATGTACATTGTATTTATAATGAAGGGAACGCTAGTACAATATTTTATTACTTCACTAATATCCTATAAATAAATTGTAATAAATACATAGTTGAAAATCAAACATTTATAAAAAATGTTTCCTAGAATAGAAAAACAAAGGCACCGTCCCATCCGTGGCACTTTTTTTAGGCTTTAATTGATATATTTTTTCTCATTAATTGATGATTTTCGTTATCCGGCGTTTTCTGATATCCGACGTCACGTCGGCCCCGGCAAAGCCGGATAAGGGAGACTATAATATTATTAGTAAATATTTTTTCATTTAGATAACTCTTAATGGAATTCATGTATCGATACAAACCTTTATAATATAAACACATATTATGTGTAAAGAAAAACGAACGTTTTTTAAAAATATCTCCTGATTTCAAAAAAACTCCATCAAAACTCCTGATTTCAAAAATGAGAGAAAAAAATGCTGTCTATCTTGAGTGTGTGAATTCAGTTAAGTATATGATCGCCTTTGGAATGCGAGATAGGCAGCAAATCAATTGTTGGCCTTCTTATATCCCGCTTAAATTCCAGGCTTTAGTTTATACCATGACGAAGGCGAATCAAAAGGGACAGCCAAAGAATTAGAACATTCTGTTGTAAAGCGACATTTGAAGGTATGCCAATAGGTCGTCAGTATTGATTCAAATCTGGTGCTGGAATGTCTCCAGGCGCCGAGGACCCCTGACAAACCTCAACATGGGTGAGGGGGGAGTTGAGGTGTGTGCCAGGATAGCATAGGTACAGGGAAATTAAAGGGGTGATTAACTGGGACGGAGGGGTGTGGATAGGACACCCACAGAGGGAGACATCAAATAGCAGCGTAGGGCAGCCCCCAGCTGGAAGAGGTATAGAAGAAGTTATGTTATAGGTCAAAAATTCAATTAAGTTTTCACCAGAGTTTAATGTTTTCCAACCAACTGATTACAAAAATGAAAATGTGACCATTACAGGGCTTTCTTATACCAAAAATGCTTACAGATTTTCCCCTTCTCAAAATTATTTCTTACTGCCATCTGGGTATAAGAATGTCTACTCTCAAGATAACGCCATACGAAGAAACGAAATGATTGTGAGAAGGGAAGGGGGGGAGAGAGAGAGTGATCTGTAAGCGTTTTTGGTATAAGAAAATCCTAAAAACCTAAGTTCGTTGCTATGAGTTACGATTTAAAAATTACATTTTTCGGGGCGCTATAACTTTTGTCGTATAGATCCTACCTGAAAAGTGAGGTCTTATTAGCGATTGAAAATTTTATAAGGAACAATTTTGGTAAGAATCAATTTTGCGATAGGACTAACAGTTTTCGGGTAAATCAAGGAAACGTCTAAAAATATGTGCTTCAAAACTACATTTCAAGATGATTTTCAGCATGTATGTCGAAAACCGGACGACCTGTAAAAAATTATATTCGAAATGATTTTTGAGTAGGTCATAAACATAAGCTGTATCTGGTAAAATGTAGTTAGGTCCTGGGGGAAAGTGGTCTGAATTTTCGTTCGATTTCGGCCAAAATCTAATCACACTTAACCTTGACCTCTTCATTCCAAATTTCAAGTTCATAGCTGCAATAGTTTTCTCGGTAGAGAGCTCACATAGACATGCACAGACAGACATCATCGCGAAAATGGTCAAAACGTATTCAGGGGTCCTTGAAACGTCAAAATCATTTGAAAACCTCGATCTCGGATTTTCGCATGAATACAATACTTTCTTATACTATTAAGTATAAGAAAGCAAAAAAAAACAATTTCCTGTCTTAATGATTAATAGAGTCAACAGTATTTCTTCAATGAATTTGAGGTTATGTCGTGTAAATACAAGCTCTAATAACTGCCGATAGAATGAATGTATCGACATAAAATTTTATATGTGTGACCAAAACCCCATAAGGACGACACTTATTAATTTTCATTGGAATCGGCAGAAAGGAAGGATTAAAAGAGAGACTCTTAAAACCAATAACTGCCTATGATTATCTTTCATTTTCAGAATCAGGTCGGGAAACTTGAATTTTTTTTTGTAAACTCATCCAATTCTGACCGATTACATAACTTCCCCTATACTATAGGTGGGGAAGTAACATATAATTTATATATTACTTTCTTTACATTAGCAATTTTAATAACTAATTTGTAGAATAATGTTAAGTACAAGTACATAGCTATTGAAGCCTCTGCGGACCTCTCATGCGAAAAGTCATATTAACGCTAATCTCTGGTATTAACCAAACAATGAAGGTTGGGTTCTAGGAATATTGGTCATCTATGAGATCTGTTATTGAAACAGACGGTAGATGATAGCCCTTTATAACGGAAATCAACAGTTTTATTGCTACAACGGGACAAAAGGTTTCTATAACCACAAACCAATCTGTTAAATGACAATTTTTATTCTCTCTTCCCCATTCGTCAAAAAATTGAAAAACAATGCAATATATGGCTAACACAATACAGAAATTAATGAGATAGGAATCGTTACAAAGAGGCAGAGAGGCGAAATCCAACTATGGATCGGTCAAATACACAGAACAAAGTGACTACACGACGTGAGAACAAACAAAACTCCCATTATCTTTACAATTTTCCAAAATACTTTCCATAACTATAATGAAATTTTGTATTGAAATTCAAATCCCCATGAGACGTACACTTCTAAATTTTCAGGGAAATCGGCCGAGAGGGATCGAAGGAGTAAAGCTCAAAACCGAACACTAAAGTCATTGCCGATGTATTTCGACACTAAATTATGAGTGAGGATCAAGACATTTACTTGAATGAATTAATATATAATTTATTTACACATGTATTTACAAGACATTCTAATATCGCGAGTATACAATACTGACAATGGCCAGGGCCGTCTGTCAGAAGAGAGTGTCGTAAAAAGCAAAAATAAATAATGAAATTTCATAATAAATAAAGAAAATCTTGTACAATTAAATAAAGAAAGTAAACAGAAAAATAATAATAATAAGTCAGATGGCGGAAAATAGAGATATCAATAACAAAACAAAGAACAACTTGGATGTAACTGTAAAGGGTTTTTTAATTATATTATTTAATAAATAAATTGTTCAACAAGAAATTTCCTGTATTTGGTAGCATTCTGTATGAATAGACAGAGCGAGTGCCAATTTAAATTGCTTTATTATCTTCTACACAAACATTCAAAATTAGCCTTAACACAAAAGCGTAACTGCTACACATTTCTACTAAATCGACTCTGGATGTATGGCTCACAAATTTACGGTTCGGCTAAAATATCTAACCTGAAACGTATCCAGGTTTTTCAGTCAAGGACATACGTAAGTAACAGAACACTCCACAATGACCTCATGATAAACACAGTACACAACACAATTCAGGACCTTTACAGACGTTTTCATAGAAAATTGCATTCACACCCAAATCCATACATCCACTCACTTTCTTCACCACACTTGTCACACAATCCTCCCAGGAGATTGAAGAGGAGGTGAAACCGTGACTAATTATAATCCCAAATTACAACCGCCCATTTCTTGAAACAAAATCATAATATCCCCATTCATTGATAATAACCATAATATTCATTGTTTTTAATTTCGCCCTGAGAACTACCGCTGGGTAGCCTTCCTCTCTCACGCCAATTAAGACAAAAAAAAATCTTAGATTCAGAGTGTCGAAAAAAATAAAATTTTGGTGAAAACCAAACTTCGAATTTGCAAGGATTTACCTGCACTACATATTTTCCCTCTGTGCTACATATATATGTAAAAGTAATAAGATTCACCATAAAGAAATGCATTAAACTAGAAATAATTCAGAGGGGACTGCTCCTATCTTGAGAGATGTAATTTATGTACATATATGGTTGTCTTGTCTGGCCCGTTTTTCATGTCTGATTCGCTTCTCTGATTTTCTTTCCCTCATCTCTGTACAAGATTCTTGTCGTATTCCTTCTATGGCAGACCTCTAAGGATCTACTTTATCTTCCTGCTTCTTGTAATTTGAACTTGCCCAGATATACTTAGAATAAGGAAAGTTATGTAATCGGCCAATCATTCCATGTTATATTTAATTGTCACCCGACAACCTGATTTCAAAAAAAAAAAAAACGTCGGTGATTCACCGGCAATGAACTTCACCAGAACGAATTAAAATATTAACTTTTCGCTCCCCCTACAAAACCAGTCAAACATTTGCGCTAATATTCAACAGTTGACTTACATTAGTATATTCAACAGTTGACTTACATTAGTATATTCAATAGTTGACTTACATTGACTTAAGGCTGACTTTTGTAATAAATTTTTCAATGTGATAACAATAAAATAATTTTTAAATTTTGAAATTTGAAATAGGGGCTCCTAAATTCTCGTTACTAAATTTTGTGTCGATAGTTCTTGAGACCACTTTACTTTCACGCTCTCTTGAAATAAAAGTTGTAGAGAAAACTAAAAGGTAGATTTTATGTGAAACTAGCAGTAATACCCGGCGTTGCCCGGGGAACTTTGACTTTTCTCCCAATATCTCCTATAAGGCTATTCAGTTCCTCGACAGTACATTCATGATGTTATAATTATCAATTATTCATACGGAATAAGGCTAGCTTTGGAGCTAAAACTAATTTATTCAAAAATATTTCTCATTCATCGTTGCAATGGTTTTCGAGTTACAAAGATTGCGTGGGTGGATGCTGGGATGGACCAGATATTGAGGTACTAATACGCCTATAACCTTCCACAGACGATGACGAACAAATTAAAAAAAAAATTAATCAAATCCATCAAGCCGTTCGTGAATTATAGCGGTACAACGCACAGACATTTTCAGCTTTATATATATGATGATAAGATTTTTTGTAGGAGCGCCTGGTTTGCATGATACATGCCAAAACCGTCCATTTGTTTCAGACGTTTGCCTTGATTTACGCGATAACGGTCAGACCTAACGAATAGTTCGGTCAGACCTAAAGAATATTTCGGTCAGACCTAACGAATAGTTCGCTCCGATCAAGAAAGTTTCTTATTAAATTCAAAATCGCTGTGTGGCTGTGAACCCGATAGCTCTCGATAGAATGAATACATTGACACGAAATTTTATATGTGAACCCAGAACCCTCTAATGACGACAACCATTGTTTTTCAGCTAAATCGACCCAAGGGAAGGGGGAGATTAGAGGGGAGGCTTAACATAAAAACTCTAATAACTGCTGATAGAATGAATGTATCGACACGAAATTTTATATGTGTTACCAAAACCCCATAAGAAGAATACCTAACGCTTTTCAGTCAAATCCATCGGATTACGAGAGAGGCTCAACACAAAAAAACCTAATAACTGTCGATGTAATGAATGTATCGACATGAAATTTCTAATTTAGGACTAAACCTGCCAAATTTCAGCGATGTCGGCTGAAAAAATGGGGGTCAGGGAAATTCAAAACCCTAATAACTGACGATGTAATGAATTTATCTATACAATATGTAGTATGAGGATTTAGGAGCCCCAATGTAAGTCTGATGTTTAATATTAGCGCAAACGGTTGACTGGTTTTGGAGAGGGAGCGAGAAGTTAATTGATTAATTCGTTCTGGGGAAGTACACTGCCGGTGAATTATTTTATTACTAATCATATGAGTGTGACACTAATTCATAAAAATAAATAATATTATTATTATTATTATTACCTTGACATTTCACCGACTTCCAGGTTCTGTCATCACCCTGGCAGAGGTTTTTAAAATGCATTACGTCGAAGAACTTTTGCTAAGTACCAGTGACAGGTTTATTTACGTATGTAATTAGTACAGAACGGAGACGCCAAGGACAAGGAAATAACATACTGAAATATTGTATTAGGGAGCTTGGCTAGTCTATGAAAAATCATTGAAAAGTGGATACGTCTAGGATGCGAATCAGCAAAATGTTAAGATTTTTTTTTTCACAAAGAAAAAACGTAGTCAGTGAATCACCGGCTTTGTACTTCCCCAGCCAAAATTAATCAATTATGTTTTCGCTCTCCCTCTAAATCTAATCGAGTAGTGGCTTCTGAATATTGATAATAATGTTTGATTTTTCAATTTGGTAAAATTAGGCAGATATATTTATTTTCAATAATATTTTATTTCATTATCCTCAGACGTTTCGACTTAATAATAAATAACAACATTAAAATTTTTGATGTCATAACTATTTTTTTTTCTTTTTTTTTATTTTATTTTTTTTTCTTTTTTTTCTTTTCATACAATATTACAAAGAAAGACACATAAGAACTAACCCAAAATACACATTGATCATAATTTATTTTTCCATTCCTATATTCTATAATAGGAATGTCGTCAAATTTATATATTATTTCACATTTATCCAAAATAAAACCTTACATATTTAAATAATATTAAAAAACAATTTTAAACAATATTAAAAATAAAACCTCTAGCCCTGTTATAACCTATTTATTTAAAATCTATATTTAAATTTTTTTTCTTTTATATATATAATTTCTTATTTGATTTCTTGATAATATTTTAGTGTGCAAACATTCATTACATCGGCAGTTATTAAGATATATTTAAGTCAAGCCCCTCTTCTCTGATCTTCCATCCCCTTTCCCTGATTCCGCTGAAAAATGATAGATGTCGTCCTTATAGGGCTTTGAACTTACATATGAAATTTCGTCTCAATGCACTCATTGCAATGGCAGTTATTACAGTTTTGGTGTTAAGCCTCCCTCTTACTTTCCCCCTCCCCTCGTTCGATACGACTGAAAATCAATACATATATAAATTTCGTGTCGATACAGTCACAATCTATCGGGAGTTATTGTGTTTACAGACACAGAGATACACATAAAGACATGAGGTCAGAAAACCATAATTCCGTTGAACACACCGCAATGACAATTCTGACCGAATGATTTTCCTCTACGATGTTACAGATGCGCCAAAAATAATTACATGTATGAAATACGCATACATTTTTTTAAAAAATTAGAATCTTAAATACATTTGATGAGTTTTTTTTTTGGCTCCAAAGTGTAATTGCCCTATATAGCCTGACACAAGATGTTTGAGTTCTTTGGGGAAACCCGGGAGGGACAGAGACCCGGGGCGGAAACAGAAGGCCCCCAACGACGCAAGCCATCAGCCCCACACCAGCCCCCCATGGTGGTCCCCCTCCTATCTTTACTAAATTTCTATTTTATTCCGTTTCATAAATTGGAGTATACTAGGAATGAATTTTGCTTTAGAAGTTACTAACTGTTACAGAAAACTTTCGGTGTTCTGCAAAATTTATATTTGATGAGTTGTAACATAAGAGAATATATGTACAAAAAAGTGGGCTAAAAAATCAAAGGCCAATTTCCGAGTTTTAGTAGCAATCGTGCTCATATTGATTTGAATTTAATTAGAAAATTTCGATACATCGGCAGTTATTAGGGTTTTTGAGTTGAGCCATTTCCTTTAATTCCTCCATACTCTTCTCTCCTGAAAATTTAGAAGTTTGTTTCTTAAACTTCTCTGGGATGTTCCACTGTTGGTTGTTTCCGGCATTTCTTCCAGAGGTGTCTTCTTATTTTTTGGACAATATTTCGGGACACTTACACGTCCCTTCTTCTGGTCACTATGAACGTTCATAGAGACCTGAAGAAGGGACGTGTAAGTGTCCCGAAATAAGTATTGTCCAAAAAATAAGAAGACACCTCTGGAAGAAATGCCGGAAACAACTAACAATTTAGAAGTTCCCCTTCACATTGGGGGCGATTTGGCTGAAAATCAATAGGTTTCATAAAGGATTCTGGACACGTTCTATCGGGAATTATTGTATTCACAGACAGATACATATTCCGTTGAAAACTCAACTTCGAATTTCTAACTTAGAGGTGAGGAAGTAAAATTACATTTTTATATTTGTGTTTGAGCAATATCTGATTTGTTTATAATTTTCCAAAAATATAAACTTTTATTGAAAATGTTTTAATAATATTATAAAAAAAAATTTGAAATGGCTCTAACCAACATATAAAAGTCAATTCAAATAAAAATTGTCTCTTTCAAAAAACGTGGCCGACCTAGAGCCTTAATTAATTTTTAATTGGTTACATGGAAATGAAAAAGCAGTCCCTAGTAAATTAAACCCTTTGGTAATAAAAAAGATTAAATAAAAAACATGAAAGAGTTGTATAAATAACAAAAATGCCGAGTTTTTTTTTCTACCAACTTTTGAAATTATGTATCGGGTCAGAATAATTGATAGAATGTATTCGTATGGTGAGGTTTACGTATACATTTTATTGACAGTCACAATAGATACAGATTCATAAAGAAAATAGTATATTTTATCTGGGAGATAAAACAAACTTAAGCACGTCGTCCTTCACACCTTAAAGGTCAGTCGAATGTACGTTATTGTTATTTATTTATTTATAATTGATTAATATATTTATTTATTTTTTATATATTGTTATAGTTAAACTGTTTTCTTTTTCTTTTCTATATCTTGCACATTGGGACCTGATTATGGGAAGTAAGAATATCCCGAAACATCGTTGGGATAAAGACACTTCCGAAGAGTTTTTTGAAAAATAGTTATCTTAATTTTTATTAAATTGAAAAATGTGTCTACTTATAATAAATGTATCTATGTATTAATTTTTATTTATACTCATATATTTTTAAGTATTTATTCATTCAGTTTTTATTAATTTCATTTTACTTTTTTTAATAGTTTTGTTATTACTACAAATCATACGTGTGTTAGACTCAAGTAGTTTTAAATCTAATACATAAGCTATCTTAATGTATAAATTCTTTTGATCCTATTACCATGTATGGTTTAACGGGAATTTATTATTATCGTTGATCAGGCCAGCTGCATATAAGAAAATTAGGAAGGACTCAAAAATGCCATATTTGGCTACACCAAACAGATGTATCGAATAGGTGATATCTTAATGAGCTGGTCTAATTAAGGCTAAACATCTAATTTAATGGAATGATAGGATTAGGGTCATCGGATCGCTTAGGCACCCGGGCTAAATTATACGTTCTGTGTCCTAGTCCTACATAGTCTGCTAAACCCTAATTCTAGGGTCCTTCTCTTCAGACCCACTATTTACCCTAATTCCATCAACTTACCCCTTCGATATATACCCTATACCTCTCCTCAAGCACTCTGATCGGGGCAACATTATAGATCCAATGGTGAATCTAGAAAGAGGCGAAAAAAATGTCGATGAATCATAGGCAATGTGTACCCCAGAAGAAATAGTCAAGTTTTCGCTCTCCCATTGAAACCGACCGCCCGAGCTATAAATTATACAGAAGGACTTCTGACAATTGAAAAAAAGTTTCCGGTGGATTACCGGCTATGTACTTCCCCAGCAAGAATTAATCGTACGTTATTGCTCTCCCTCCAAAGCCAATCGACCGTTTGTGCTAAAACTAAATATTTGACTTACATATTGGCTTCTGAATTCTCAATACTAAATATTGTCAGTTAAAGTTATTTGAGTCGAGCCCCCCTTCTCTGGTCTCCTCCTTCTCTTCGACCGATTTCGCAGAATATTAATAGGTGTTATTGTCACGAATTTAAATATAAATTTAATGCTCGGGACAAATTTTGTGTCGATACAATCATTACAAAGGGTTATTAGAGTTTTTGTGTTAAGCCCAACCACCCCTTCTCTTTCTTTGGCCGACTTCGCGTCGTCCTCATGGAGTTCTGGATACACCTATTAATTTTCAGTCTATATTTTATTTTATTTCATTTACTATATTTTTTTTTATATATATATTTTATATTTTTATCTGGATTTCTTATTATTATATTGTTATTATTTTTTTATGTATGTAATTTATTATATATATATATTTATTTTTTTAACCTATTTTTTTATGTTCTTATTCTTATCATTATTTTTATTATATATATTTTTTTCTTTTATTACTATCGTTGTAGTTATTTTCTCTTTGTATACATAGTATTATTATTTTGTACATATTCTTCAAGACTTCACGGAGAGATTTTTATAATTATTTTTTTTTTTCTCTTATATTTAGTTATCATTGTACATAAATTGTTCTACTATTATCAACAAATTAACGTAAGGTATGTACTGATTGTAAACATGCATAATAAAATATTTCAAAAATAAAAATAAAAAATTTGTAGAAAAAAAATCAGTCAAATTAGTCGCTCTCCGCTCCCCTTTCTCAAAATCATTTCCTTCTGGCGTTACTAGGTAGAAGATAGTAACTCTCAGAATTACTGTTCATTGGAACAAAGAACACCGGACAATGTCTACATGAATTTGATAGAGGAGAGAGAATGATATGTAAAAACGTGGTTGGTGTATGAAAGCATGTAATGGGCACATCTCCCTTTTTTTCTGAAGATGAATGGATAAGTATGTAAAAAGTTAGGACTGATGTGGAAGCCGACTGTATTGTAAGTTGAGCCTCCTTTAGGTGCGGCACAAAAAGCCGGGATCCCAGGTAGAAGAGAGTTTGAGGACACCTAGGTAGACCTGTCTACCTGACCTGTAGGTCAGAACCTGAGCTGTGAACTAACTTGTCAGCTTGGAATGGGCAGACAACATACTGTAAGGTACCTCAACAAAACAAGACTTGGCGCCCAACCAATAGAACACTTCTCAATTGAACCCAGACTACGCTAGTATGATACGAACACAGAGTTCTTGTTTACCCACAAGTTTATTTTGCACAGCCAGCTTAGTGTCATCTTCAGTGATAACCCTACAATTGACACAAATAAAATATGAAAATAAAAATAAAAAGTCTTGGTACAGCCTCGGCTACAGTATGGCCGATGAGTTTTTCGATGTGGGCTGCAAAAGGAGCAACTCCCAGTTTTCAATGAATTTGGGTGTTCCTGATAAACCAGGGTGCGTTCACCGCTATCCAGAGGACTTTGTTTTGAAATGTCTGTAATTTTGTTATATTGGTGTGGCTAGTGCAGAACCATACGGGGCAAGCGTAGGTTAAGAGTGGAAGTATTAGTGTTTTGTAAAGTAAGGATGTGCATGAGTGTCTGAGTGGTGTATTTCTAATTATGAGAGGGTAGATGAGCCCAGTGTGTGTGCTTGTTGCAGTTTTATGTTGATGTCTAGGAGCCATGTTAGTCTTGTGTCAAGGTGCACTCGAAGATAGCGCACACCCTGGTCTTTAGGATTCCATGGAATTGGGAGTTGATCGATTTGCAGGCTTCTGAGGTGTTCTATCGAGAAGCGGCGTAAAGCGAACACCTTCGCCTCCGTCTTCAACGTTCAACTTACCTGGATTTGTAGGGAATCGATGACCGCTACTAGAACAACGTTTTGACTGAGGTCTCCTGAACACAAAAACTCCCGATAGAACACAAAATTTCATAAGTAAATTTAAAACCACATACAGACGACACCTATTAATTTCTAGCAAAATCGGCCGAAAGGAAAGGGAGGAGGGTACACAAACAATTTTTTTTATTTACTGTAATTGTTTAACTGTTTGATGACAATTAGCAATGAAAATGGTCGAATGATGAAAGCTGGTTCTGCCAAATAAACTTTTCAGTGAAAACAACCTCCAAAAAAGCTCCAATCTGTTCATTAAGTACAATTATGTTGCATTGTGTTCAATTATATTTCATTATGATCAATTATGTTTCATTATGTTGAACAGAAATACCCCAATAACTGCCAAAATAATGAATGTATTGACATGAAATTTTCTATGTAAATCCAAACGCCAGAAATACGGCACCTAACATTTTTCAGCCCAATTGCCTCAAGGAGAGGGGGACCAGAAGAGGAGGGTTCTACCTACTAAAAAAAAATATATATATATGATGACATATCAATACAAATGTTTATACACTCCTATGTGGGACGAGATTTCTCATAGAAATGAAACATTGTCTTCTCACTGTTTCATTTTGGACTAGAACCGGTTTTTAACGAAACAGTGTCATCAACAGTGGCACATCCCATCCGTAGAGGCTAAAGGACTACTGGCTCTGGTCAAAAATAAAATAGGAAGGCAACGTATTTTATTTATACAGAGGGCTCAGAAAATGGAACGGCACCCATAAACCCTAATAACTGTCGCAGTAATGAATGTATCAATACGAAGTTAAATAAGAGGATTCGTAAGTCGTGAGGCATCTATTAGTTTTCAACCAAATTGGTATATTGGTGTCAGGGGGAAGCGAAAAGTCGAGTTTGGGAAGTACATAGTCAATGATTCACACATAACTTTTTTTTTTTAATATTTGACTAAATGATGAATGAAATAAAGAAAACTTTTAATTTTATAAAAAGGTTTGTTGTTAATTTCTATTATCGTATTTTGCTTCCTCAGCCAACTATAAACTTATGTAATCGATCAGAAATTCGATGTTACGTTTTCAAAAAAATTTCGTTTTTTAACCTCTTAATTTCAGGCATGAAAAAAAATCTATCTGTGAATACAATAACTTCCGATATAGTGAACGTATCGACACGAAATTTTATATGTAAATTCAAAAGCATGTAAGAACGATAGCTATAAAGTTTCAGCTGAATCGGCTGATGTGAAAGAGAGGTTCAGAGCAGGGCGGCTCAACTCAAAAACTCCAATAACTGCGGAAGTAATGAATATATCCCTATGAAATTTTATATTTAAATTCAAAACCCCATAGGGACAGCACATATTATTTTTCCATGAGATAGGCTGAAGGAGGAGATTCAAAAGGGGGCTTAACTCAAAACCCCAATAACTGCCCATATGAGTCAACTATAGAATTTAGATCAGCGGAAAATTAATTGATTATCTGTACTGGGGAAGTAAATTGCAGGTGATTCACAAAAATATTAAAAATAATGAATAAAACACTGGCTGTGAGTCATTAGAAAAAAATGAAATAAACGTTTTCTATTTTGTTGAACTTTGTACATAGTTATCGCCAACTAGTAAATATCTTGATTGAAATAGTTGTTGGATAGACAAAAAAAAATATATACGTATATAGGGCAATTGTTCAAGAACAATAGAACTACCGCGCATTTACAGAGTGCAGATTGTCATGTTATGGTTTAAATTATTTCTCTGTGATATTCGTAATTAATTTCATTCGTATTTCAAGATTACAACTCAAATTTTCTCGTAGTCATACTCATACAAAAGTTTGTATATACACGAAAATATCTATGGTCACACAGAATAAGTTGTTAAGTCATAAAATGGCCAAAATGATTTAAGTGTAGTATGATCATCTCCCAAGCCATCTGCGCACTGTGAGGAAGTTGGGAGCTCAGGACTCTAATACTTATGGAATTATAAAGATGTGGGTTTCTTGGTATCTCGTAAAATTGTATATGTTCTCGGTTAAATCAACTTAATCTACTTTTTTGAGGAATCATTTACGAGATAACTGCATTTAACCATTTATTCATTACGACAGACTCTTCCAAGTAAAGAGGTTTTCGGTTAATTCAACTTCAACAGGCATCTATTCACGAGTGTATTTCAAAAAGTATGGTTAATGATTAGGTAACTAAGGGAAAATCCAAGAAAGGATTAAAAATATTAATTTTCATTCACTCCTATCAATTTAGAAGGTATATGAATAATAATGATGCAAACATAATTTATTTATTTCAAAAACTGGATTTACACGATTAATGCAAAAATATAAAAGGGCTGCCCTGAAAAGTTACGAATTTAGACTTACCAATTTATTCCCTGTGACCACAGATATAATAACATGCGCTGCAAAGCACTGGGTTATGGAGGAGTTATGGAGAAAATTATTATTATTTCCCCAACAGCTGTGCAAGCTAAATTAGTTTTGGTACATCTTGAGTGGCCTAAAAATAAGAAACCAAAACAGGTAGATACCTACCTGAACAGGTACTATCTACCTGGGTGTTTGAGTGACAATAACCCACTTCAGTTCATGACCCTGTATTAAAATACCCTTAGGGACCCACCCTACTTCAACTTTAAAAGGACATTTAGGAAGAAAGAGTCTCAGGGGCTTCTGGGGAAGAATTTTAAAGCAAGGTGTCCTTTCCGTACTAAAACAGATTCAGGACATAGAGTGGCTTTCAGGAAAATTTTCTAATACAATAAAAAACAAGGCCAATCCATAGGCTGACTTCATGAAAAAAAGTTGTAGGTGAATCATCGACTATGTACTTCCCCAGCACAAAATAATCAATTACTTTTTCGCTCTTCCTCCAAAGCCAATCGACCGTGTGGACTAAAACTTAATACAGTATAAGTCGAGCATCAAGGGAGACGCAAAAAAATTCGAGTTATAGAGTTTTCGACTTATGGAGGATTTCGACTCAGGCGGATTTTGATTCGACTTGTAGAGGTTAAGAGTCATTCTAACTAATTTTGAGTTAGAGAGGTGAAATAAATAAAAATTCAAGTTACAGAGGTAACAAACATATTTATATTTATTATAAATCAACATTATTTCAAAACATCCTTAAAATAAAAATACGTAGTATATGTAGGTATTAAAAAAAGTCAGTAATTTTTTTTGCTTTAGATAATTGGTAATCCTATTGTTGTATACTCCTATATTGTTTTCTAAGAAACTATGGTGTAAATTGTCGGCAAATTTTTAAAGTCGGTAACTTATTTTTCTTAGAGCTGTAGAGGTAATATGTTTCAAATAATCGAGTTGTAAAGGTTGTAAAATGAAACATTGCTATGTTCGAGATACAGAGGTCCAATTTATTTTTTCGAGTTATAGAGGGAAAATATGTACCAAAATGGCTTGTAGGGACACACTGATTATTTCGACTAATAGAGGGTTGAGATTTCGAGTAATGGAGGTTTTGGGGCTTGAAGGGAAAGGAACTAAACTTTTTTCGAATTTTGGAGGTTATCGACTTAAAGAGGTTCTACTGTATTTGACTTGTGTAGTGGCTTCTGAATTATCATAATTAATTTTGCGATACATTCATTACATTGGCAGTTATTATGGTATTTGATTAGAACCTCCATTTTACAGGGCTTTGAAATTTAGTGTCAATACATTCATCACAACGGCAGTTATCATAGTTATTGTTAAGCCTCCCCCCCCCCCCCCCCCCCCCCCTTCAATTGGTCGAATTGGCTGAAAATAAATATGTGTCGTCCTTATTGGGTTCTGGGGACACATTCAAAATTTCATTTATCAATTGTGAAAAAATTGCTTTACTGAGCGCGTGTTCGAAATATTGGAGCCTAGGGGGTATTTTTATCTTGGAGATAGAAAAAAAACCTTGAGCACGCCGTCCTTCAGATGGGTTAAGCGATGGTCACTTGTACAATGCCAGACAGATACTCGTTAAAGAGCCTACGTTTGGTAACTAACAGAGCGCTCTGGTAGTAGGCGACCAATTAGTTAAAACCAGGGCATGAATCACAATACCTAATTGTTTAAAATATTTCCATTAAGTAGGTATCCTTACTATTAAACTAAAAAACATTTGATCCTTAACTATTACATTTTCACAATTTTACCGCCATCTATTTTTTTTCTTCCCAGCTATATGAAGCATAGGGAAAGTTATGTATTCGGTCTAAAATTCGATACGGAGTTCCACGTTTTCCGATCTCGAGATATGAAAAAAATAAAATTTTGTGTCTGTGAATACGATAACTCCCGATAGATTGTGAATGTATCGACACGAAATTTATATGTGTATTGATTTTCAGTCGAATTTCAGAAAAATTTCAGCAAAGAGGGGAGGGAGAAAGTAAGAGGGAGGCTTAACACAAAAACTGTAATAACTGCAATTGCAATGAGTGCATTGAGACGAAATTTCATATGTAAGTTCAAAGCCCTATAAGGACGACATGTATTATTTTTTAGCGGAATCAGCTTCAGAAATCAGAGAAGAGGGGCTTCACATAATAACTGCCGATGTAATGAATGTTTGGACAAATTTTATATGTGAATCCAGAACCCTCTAACAACGACACATTGTTTTTCAGCCAAATCGATTAAAGGAAAGGGATTAGCGGGGAGGCTTCACATAAAAACTCTAATAACTGCCGATAGAATGAATGCATCGACACGAAATTGTATATATGTGACCAAAACTATATAAGGACAACACATCGATTATCAGCCAAAGGGGAGGGGGGGATTAGGGGAGAGGCTTAACTCAAGAACTTTAATAAATGCAGTTGTAATAAATCATTACAAAATTCCATACACTGTCAATTTATCGATGCAAAATTTAGTAAGCGGATTTTGGAGGGGGAAGCGAAGGGAACTGCATTGTCGGTGATTCACCGTCGACATTGCTTTTACTTTTTTCGTGAGCACCTGAACTGCTTAACTAAAAGAACTGACAGGAAGGTCAACTATTTGAGCCACAAATCGATAAAAGGATATGACACTTTACTACTAGCTGTGGTATTCAGCGTTTCCCTGGGTTATCTCCTCTTAAGGTATCTCGAAATTTTTTATCTCCATAAACCAACCTCAAAAATGTCAACTCAAAGCGAGGACATGAGTCACAGTTATCGAGAACGCCGGTAGCTCGGATCGTGCTTGTCTATTGAACACAAACAACGCGCTCGGAAACACAGCCTAGGCTCTTAGGATTTTTATCTAAGAGGTAAGAAAAAAAAAAAAAAAAAAAACTGTGAGCCCACCGTCCTTCGGAGTTGAGAGTAAGCAAGCATCGAGTCTGCACGAAAGAGGAGTAAAGAAAAAAAAGAACTGCTCCCAATGAGTCAAAATAACAAATTATGAATAATAAAACATACTTTACTGGTACATTTCCACAATGTAACCGCCATTCATTTTTTACTTATTTCAGGAGAACCTGTACTGCTTAACTAATAGGACAAGAAGGGTCAACATTTTATTTATTCTGATACATTATATGAAAAGAACAAATATATCATGTATCCGAAAGAATAAAATGTTGACAGTCCCGTCGGTATTTTCAGTTGAGGAAGCTTCTCCAAAAAAAAGTAAAAAAATCGGTCAAGTGCCATCAGTGCCACTTAAATTACTAATAGTTGAACCAGTGGTTCAGCAGTTATAAGGAAATAAACAATTGAAATGTTTATAACAATTGATTGCGCTAGATTTTTTCAATCCTCATAATTTTGGCTCAATCGACACCTAATTCTCAATGTTCATGACTTTTTTTTTATTTTTCTGAGCGATCCTTTTGGTGATGAGGGTGGGGGACAGCAATTTTTAAGCGTTTTTCCCGAATTTTTTTTTAAAAAATGCATTAAAAAATACATCATATGTATTGTCGAATTCGTGCTTCAATAAGCATTCATTCATTAACCTCAGAATGAAAATTAAACTTTTTATACTTCACGTCTATAATTGGGCCACCACACTATCTCTGTGCTAAATTTCAAATTTTTACATCGAATTGTTTTAGAGAAAATCGCCTGGGACCGACGGATGGACACCGAAATGATTCCAAAAAACGGTGGCAGGTAAATTGTAGTCAGTGCGTTTACTACTAGTTGCGGTCTTCGGCGTTTCCCGGAAGCAGCACAAACCTGTAGGTTTTTTATTTGTTATCTGGGAAATCCAACAATTGAAGAGGTTATTACCATAATGTATCATGAACGCTAGACGGTGTAAATGGAATCCCGGGGTTTCTCTGAATTGTTTACATGTGAAAACCAACTTTTGTTGGTATGTCATCTACAACAGGGAACCTGTATTCTCTACGGATATGGTAATTTTTGCTCAATCAGAACTTTAGCCAGGCATTATTATTGAATGAACTTACCATTGAAGCTTTGATCCGGGGGCACTTGAAGTGTGATATTCTTGAGACTGAATATATCCCTGACAGAGGTACAATTCGGGGGTGGCGGTATGGAGGCGGCTAAACTGCCGACGATGGACACACCAGAGACAAGAACAAGAAGAAGGAAGGAAGCCATCGGAGACAGGGAGCATGAACCAAGGGGAAGGGGAAGAACTAAGGACGAATGCTCCCGAACACACAACACGGCGCGAACAGAGCGAAGCACGGAGCGACAGACGGGGACGGAAGATCCGAAATGCGGCCTTACCGTCGGACTACTGAGGGATGGCAAGTGGTGACGGTGGGAGGACAGGTGGCGCTGCCCAGAGGCGAGTCTGTGTACCCCTGGTGGAATGTAACCTCACCTCGGCCCAGACTGACCCGCTCTACACTTCACCTCTAACAGCCATAATCAAATTATTGGCTATAGGAGGGGGGCCCCTGACTCAGTATCCCAATAATGGATGTCTTCATTAGGATCATCCGTTCTTCCGCGTCAATGAATCAAGTGTATTTTCCAAGTGTTGCACCAGTTTTCCATACTAAGGTTTTTTTATCAGAAGTGGAAACACTTTGAGCACATAGTCCTTCGGATGGGACGTTAAGCGAGGTAACTAAACATGGATATGCGCATTGGAAATCCCACTGTAGAGTCGGGCTCATGTTTACGATATGGGGCATTATGACCTACTAGTTAAAGCCCGGCGTGAGTCACAATAACTAACATTCATTACATCCTTCGTTATTATGTTTTTTTTAAAAATCCCCATCGTTCCCTTTGCCCCAACAATGACCCTAAACGTTGAAATATTTTTTAAAAAAAACAAGAAAAACTTAAGTACCGTCATCTTAGCTACTGCTGAACTTCACATACACCCTTCATTTACACTACAACAGATCGAAAACTTTTATCTTCAACAAGCCCCTCCTTCAAACTCGAAATAATCGAAATGTTACACTTGGTGAATATACTGATCGCAAATATACGGTTCACGAAAAACATCCAACATAAAACGAATTCAGGAGTTTCAATTAAAAACCATCAGATTGATAACACAGTGACCACGATACATAAACAACAGAACACTTCATAACAATCTCATGTTACATACAATACCCAAAACAATACAAACTACTTACATACATTTATTTTTTTTAGCAAACTTTACAAATACAAACCCACAAATACGTACATTATCTTCACATAAACCTCCACGAAGGTTGAAGAGAAGATGGAACCGCGACTTACGGCCACCTTGAATGATATATATTTGTCAACATTATTTTCCTATACTTTCACTGAAAATCAATATGGTTGCCCTTATGGGATTCTGAACACATATAACATTTTATATAACTAGATACATTAATTCTATCAGAAGTATCGTGGACAGAATATATTTTTCTTCATTTTTGAAATCAAAGGGTCGGAAAACATGAAATTCTGGTGAAAACTCCACTATAAAATTTCTGAACGATTACATAACTTCTCCTATAACTCGTATAGTTGGGGAAGTAATAATATATTATACACATATTATATAATACAACAAATGCTAAACGTCTTCCAACAAAACAAACATCTTTAAATATATCGTTCAAATCATTTCTATTTTTCCATTTCCTTCGAATTAATATTAAAAGGCACTTATGTGAAACATGCATTATACAAAAGAAAATTAAAATAACTCAGAAAAACTACCAGCCCAAAATAATTTAATATTCGGAATAGAGAAAAATATATAAATAAAAAAGAGGGCGCCGGTAGCTCAGTGGTAAGCGTGCTTCACTTCTGAGCTCAAGGTCGTGGGTTCGTAGCCCGACCGAGGCCCTTAGTTTATTTTATCTGGGAGGTAAAATAAACTTAAGCACGCCGTCCTTCGGATGGGACGTTAAGCGATGGTCCCGAGCCTGTACGATGTCAGGTACTCGTTAAAGACCCCTACCCTAGATGAATAAAAATTTAGGGTAGGCAAAATTTAGGACTCCCACAGTAGAGTCGGGCTCATGTCCACCAGAGTGACGAAAGAGCGCTCTGGTAGTAGGCGATATGACCTCGTAGTTATAGCCCGGGCATGAGTCATAAAACCTAACCTAACCTATAAATAAAAAATGAAGGAATAACGTTATTAAATTACTAAATATTAAAATACATCATGATAAAAGGTACATGTATAATAAATACAGTTGTACATTAAATAACTGAATATATAACTATATAAAGTAGTTGGTGAATCACCGTATATGTACTTCCCCAGCACAAATTAATCAATTACGTTTTCGCTCTCCCTCGACCGTATGGGCTAAAACGCAATATTTGACTTATATAGTGTTTTACGAATCTTCATGCTAAATGTATCGTCGATACATATAATATATTATATTTCTTATAAATTCATTCCTCAAATTTACTTCTAAGTACTCAGTTTCTTAAAAATTGTGAAAATCGCCAATGAATTTTACCATCACATGGGTTTTCAGTGAACCAACGATAACTATGTATATCACATTAGTAAGAGGCAATAAAATACAAAGAACCAAATGACACAAAGACTTAGTAATAAAATACATTTATTAAAGAACAACATAGAAATATATTATTAAAGGAATTTATGGTAAAAAAATACCTTGAATATTGATTTATCGGACATGCAGAAAATAAACATTATTACTACATTCATAGTGAAAACAAATATAATAAAAAATAATGAAATAATCAGTAAATGGTTAGAAAATATTGAAATATATTATTAAAGAAATTTATGGTAAAAATACCTTTTACATATTGAACAAATGCACGAAATGGATATTGATTTATCGGGCAGGCAGAAAATAAATATTATTACTACATTCATAGTGAAAACAAATATAATAAAAAATAATGAAATAATCAGTAAATGGTTAGCAAATGTTGAAATATATTATTAAAGAAATTTATGGTAAAAATACCTTTTACATATTGAACAAATGCACGAAATGAATATTGATTTATCGGACATGCAGAAAATAAATATTATTACTACATTCACAGTGAAAACAAATATAATAAAAAATAATGAAATCATCAGTAAATGGTTAGAAAATATTGAAATATATTATTAAAGAAATTTATGGTAAAAATACCTTTTACATATTGAACAAATGCACGAAATGAATATTGATTTATCGGACATGCAGAAAATAAACATTATTACTACATTCATAGTGAAAACAAATATAATAAAAAATAATGAAATAATCAGTAAATGATTAGAAAATATTGAAATATATTATTAAAGAAATTTATGGTAAAAATACCTTTTACATATTGAACAAATGCACGAAATGAATATTGATTTATCGGGCAGGCAGAAAATAAATATTATTACTACATTCATAGTGAAAACAAATATAATAAAAAATAATGAAATCATCAGTAAATGGTTAGCAAATGTTGAAATATATTATTAAAGAAATTTATGGTAAAAATACTTTGTACATATTGAACAAATGCACGAAATGAATATTGATTTATCGGACATGCAGAAAATAAATATTATTACTACATTCACAGTGAAAACAAATATAATAAAAAATAATGAAATCATCAATTATCAATCGTAAATGGTTAGCAACGATTTACGTCAACGATTTATATCACATCAGTAAGATTCACTAAAATACGAATAATACAAAGACTAACGCAATACAATACATTTATTATAGAATGACATTGAAATATATTACAGTAAAACCTCTGATAACGGACACCTTTAATTAACGGACCCCCCCCCCCCCCCCCCCCCAATACCGGACAATTTTTTGATGCAGTGGCATTTTAATATAAATAATGACGAATTACGACGAATACGATAGAGACTTTTGTTTACATTTGAACATGGTTCCTCTACACAATACACCATTTCCGTCAGTCAGTTTATTCCAAGTCGTTGCTTTGAAAATGTCTCCTTCGTGAAAAAAGCTTATATTAGAACAAACCATTCATTTAATAAATATTATACAATAATATAAAGTTAAGAGTGCACGTTTTGTTGTTGGAGCAAAGTTGAATGTCGGGAAAGCCTAAGTAACCGACCCTGAAGAACCTGGCCGCGCTTTCACAATTGTATAATGGAAATAATAATAAAAATATGAAAAAAAGTTGAATAAAACTTATAAATCGATGACATCGCCCTGGATTAGTTTGTACGAGCAAGGGACAATAACATTCTTATGACACGACTTGCTGATATGAAGTAGCAAAGCAATCATAAAACCTCTTTTTAAAGGACACCTCTATATAACGGACAAACTCATTTCCACCAACCTGGGGTTCGTTATTTAGTGTTTTTACTGTATTACATTAAATTTAAGCTAAATAAAAGTTTACATACCAAATAAATAATGGCGTATCGGTCATACGGAGAACTAAATGCTTCTTCTACTATATTCATAGCGACAAAGAATAAAAAAAGGCAGAGAAAATACATAATGTAAAATGAAATAAGTTCATTAAACAAAATCAAAACATAATTAAAGATCAATGAAGATGTGGTCAGGATCTGAAGAAGTCTGATGAACAGTGATGGAATTTTCTGACCAAAGCTCTAGAACAAATAGAATTACTAAAGTTAGTTAATTAATTATATACTCTTGCCCGGGCTTTAAATACAAGGTCATATCGCCTACTACCACAGGGTATCGACTACTACTTTCGTCACTCTGGTGGACATGAGCCACACTCAACTTTGGAAGTCCTACAGGCAAAGCCTATTATTACACAAGAGAAAGGTATATAATATAAAATAAGGTTAGGTTTTATGACTCATGCCCGGGCTTTAACTACGAGGTCATATCGCCTACTAACAGAGCGCTCTTTCGTCACTCTGGTGGACATGAGCCCGACTCTACTGTGGGAGTCCTAAATTTTGCCTACCCTAAATTTTTATTCACCTAGGGTAGGGGTCTTTAACGAGTACCTGACATCGTACAGGCTCGGGACCATCGCTTAACGTCCCATCCGAAGGACGGCGTGCTTTAGTTTATTTTACCTCCCAAATAAAATAAAACTAAAAGGCCTCGGTCGGGTTACGAACCCACGATGTTGAGCTCAGAAGGCAAGCACGCATACCACTGAGCTACCGGCGCCCGAGCTTTTCCTACCTTCCCTAAACTTTTATTTTATCAAATTTTATCTTTAAATTTTTGAGTTTTTGTTCAAAAAATTAAATCGTTCAGAAACATTTATTAAAAAATATTGTCAATTGATGAGGTTAGAATCAAAATGGTCCAAGTGAATTTTTCGTCAAGTGCATAATCGGGTACAAAAATTATAGTTCTGTTCAGGAAAAAAGTTGTACAAGTGAAATCCTAACCAGTGCTGAGATCTAGTGGCAAATCACTTAAACATATCAATAGTGACCTTGAAATTCTGATTTTTATTCAGATTAATATAAAATAATATATATAATATAAAATAAATAAAACAAAATAAAATGGTTTACAATTAACCTCATAAATAAACAATAAGTAAAATTAAATTATTTTGATATGAACAAATATAACAATTATTTGAAATGTGACCAAAGCAGTAGTGTGTTGGATATACAAATGCAATGTCGTGTCAATTTGTTCATTAGTACGACAGTTATTAGAGTTTTTGTGTTCAGGATACACAATTAAAATTTCGACACAAAGATAGAGGCTTAACACAAAAACTCTAATTAAGGGGCACACCTATTAATTTTCCGTGAAATCGGCAGAAACGTAGGGGGGGGGGGGGGGGGGGGGGTCAGAGAAATAGCCTCGAATTAAAACCCCTAAAAATTGTTATGTAATGAATGTATCAACACAAAATTTAGTATCTAGATTCAAATCCAATATTTAAGATAAATATTGATTTTTTAGTCTAAATGAGTTTGGAGGGAGTGATTTTAGTTTCACGACGAAGACCAGTTTAAATAATCACTAATTTTCCATCTCCTAGGTAACTGTTATTTTAATTACTTACGTAACAAATCATTGAACACCTGTACAGCGAAAATCTTTTTGCTTCCTTTTGGGCATATTTCAGTGAATACAATTTTGTCATTTTTTGCAAATCTTATTTCGATGATTCTCGCAAGTAACTCCTGTGTGCTGAAATAAAAATATTTTAAATTAAGATTAGCTTTAGTTGCTTTAAAAAAAAACATAACATGATATTGTGTATAAGAGTAATGAGGTAGTACAAGTAACGGTATCTATTGGCTATTCTGTGAAACTTTAGTTACAAGTCGTCTCACCAGGTTACGCTACTGACAAAGCAGAAGGAAAGGAACTTCTTGTTCTCACTTTACTCAATAGATGTGGTTAGTTATACACAAAATGGGATTATTCATTGCCGCCAAGTGTGGGGTTTGAGCTATTGATATTCAGCCAAATCGACCGAAGAGAATGGGGGGTTAGGGGGGAGGCTTAACACAAAAAATCTAATAACTGCCTTTGTAATGAAGTTATGGACACTAATTCAAAGCTCTTTAAAGACAGTACCTATAGATTTTCAGCCAAATGGGTCATATGGAAGGGGAGATTAGGTGGGAGGCTTAACACAGAAACAAATTCCTGCCGTCGTAATGGACGTATCTCGAATCTACGTTTAAATCATTATTTTTTTATTATTTATATATTAATTTATTTTTCTTGGTTTCCTCTTTTTTGAATTTTTTATTAGCTTTATATAAAAGCTTAATAACTAATAATGAATAAACTAATAAATAAAGCATTAAAAAATTTAAAATTGTTATTGTTATTTTGTTGTCTTTCTCTTTTCTATATTTCGCATTTTGTGACCTGAGGAAGGACGTGAGAACGTCCAAATGTCGTCGTGAAAAAGAAAAATTATTATCTTAATATTAAATAAATTAAAAAAAATATATCTACAATATTTATTATATACGTTATCTACTGTATAATATTATTATTGTTGTACTCATATTTTCAAGTATTAATTTATTATTATTTTTTAGTAATATTGTTAATTTTAATCCATGTGTTGACTCTAAGAGTTAATGTCTGTTCAAGTACCTAAATTATAAGCTATCTTAATGTACACCTTCTTATGACGTATCCTATTACCATGTTATGGTTTAACATAAATAAATATTATTATTATCGACATGAAATTTCATATAGAAATTCAAAACCCCATAAGGACCACACTTACTAACTATCGACGAACTATTATAACGTTAAGTACCTTGGATTAGATGTAGCTAGCAACCTGGAATGAACAAAACATATAGTGGTAACAGTAGCTAGGCTTTTCTGTGTATTGTATGCATTGAGGAAGCTGAGAACTGAAGTTGCTAAAGAAAAATTGAAAATGGTCTATCAAGCAATGTTTCAATGCAACATAAATTATGGTCTAATACTTTGGGGAGGCTCACAAGCTGCACTTCAGGTCTTCAAGTACCAGAAAAAGGCAGTGAGAATTACTGCTTCGGCACCTTATAATGCACATTGTAAACCTCTTTTCTTTATTTAAAAAAAAAATGTTTCCAATGAAAACTGAATAATTTTATAATAAAAATAAATAAATAAAACAATCTAAAAACTTTAACAATTTAAAATATCATGGATGGGGACAGACGAGTTATTCCTGTCCACCATCTGAGTCACAACTCTATATTATTATTCTTTATATTATCATTTATTTTAATTATAAAATTATTTAGTTTTCATTGGAAAATTTAAAAAAAAAAAATGTTTAAACTTTTTATCAGACTGCCTGATGATGAGTGAAACCTCGAAAGCCGGCTAGCTACTTCTAATAAAAATCTGTGAGAGGTCATACTACATTTTATTTGACAACCTGTTAAAAATATGTAATCATTCACCCAAAGAAATTAGAAGACTGAACAAAAAGGAACTTTAATTTAATTTAATTTTTAAAAAACACTTATTTTATGACATCAGATATTTTTTTAACTGTGATGATTTTTAAATTATAATGTTATTTATGTATTATAGGTAGATGATTTGTTTTTTAGTTTTAAGTTCCATTATGACATTTCATATAGTCTATGAAGGTAGATTTGAATAAATCTAATCTAATGAATTTATCGACTCAAAAATTAGTATGAGGATTTAGAAGCCGTTATGTAAGTCAACTATTGAATATTTTTTCAAATGGTCGAATTGTTTCGGAGGGGAAGCGTACAGTTACTTGAATAATTAGGGATTAGTTTCTGAACGTACCAGGACGTAAGATAGATGGATTGTAATTATGTACGATTGATAGATTGTAAAGCAGACGGCTAGGAAGAGCTGTTGTCCACTCAGAAGTTTATTTAGCAAAGCCAGCTTTCAGTCTAATGAGACCATCTTCAGTGCTAACTCTGTCATTTTTTTAATAGATAAATAACGTATGAAACGCTAAAACATATACATACTAGACATACTTTTGTGGAATGGATGGTAGTGCCCCTTCCAATGGAGTGGTAGCTGGGACAGACATCCGGGGTCGTTTTGGTAACGGAGGCACACTGTCTAATGTTTCTCTTCTCAGCGCCTGTAAACAGCCAATTAAGTAAAAAAATTAACGTACATATGTCTATCGCTAATTGGAAAATATTGAAAATCGGTGAATCACCGGCAACGCACTTATCCCAGCACAAATCAATCTAGTTTTTTCTCTCCTTATAAAACCAATTGGCCAATTGGGATAAAAATCTATAGTTGACTGGCATTGAAACTTTCTTTTAAAACTCATAAAACATTTTTTATTGATACATTTATTAGGTTGCCAGTTACTAAGGTTTTTATGCCGAGCCCCCTCCTCAAATCCTTTCTTCTCTTCAGTCGACTTCGCGAAACATTAATAGGTGCTATCCTTATGGGGTTCTGAATTCAAATATAAAATTTAATTTGAGAACTAGAAATACATTTAAAATTTCATGTCGATTTCATGTCACAAACATGCAGATTTTTACTTCGATGTGGAATTTCATGTTTTTCAGTATCCTGATTCCAAAAATGAAAAGACAAATTTCTGTCTGTCTGTGAATATCTTTGAGTCTATGTTTGTGTTCGTGAACACGATAACTCCCGATAGAATGAATGTATTGACACGAAATTTCATATGTCAATTCAATGTCTTTTAAGGACAATGCCTATTGCTTTTTAGCTAAATCGGCCAAAAGGAAAGGGAGAAAGGCTTATCACACAAACTTTATAATGAGTTTATTGACATGAAATTTCATAAATAAATTCCTCTAATGCCCTATAAGGTCGAAACCTATCAATTTAATAGGGGTTCAACTTTAAAAACTCAAGTAACATTGTAACAGATTTATCATCTCGAAATAATGGTTCAAAATCTCTGAATAAGCCACCTATTGATTTTCAATTAATTGGTTCAACAGGGAAGGCAAACTGTTCATTGACTAATTAGAGCTGGGGAGAAACATTATTGGTGATTTTCCGACAATTTTTGTTTTTTTCTGAATCAGGTTTGGAAAACCGATGAAAACTCAATATCGTATTTCTGACCGATTACATAACTTCCTCTATACAAATATTTGTACCCCAATCTAAGGATAACTCACTAATTCTGACGGAAGTACGTTTGACATCACTTCATGCTCGTCCACTGCAGAGGTTGTAGGCGCCTGTTGAAAAAAAAAGTCAATGAGAAGCTTCAAGTACAAATTTTCAATTTTTTTCTCCTAAATTATTATTTTTAATTTTTTTATTTATTTTTATTCCATTTTGACAAAAAATCGAACGGATATATCTATGGTCACAGGGAATAAGTTGTTAAGTCGTAAAATGGTGAAAATGAGTTAAGTGTACTGTGATCATCTCCTAAGCCATCTGCGCACTGTGAAGACGTTGGGAGCTCACGACTCTAATAGTTTCGAAATTATAAAGATGTGGGTTTCTTGGTATTTCGTAAAATTGTGTTTGTTTTCGGTTAATTCAACTTAATTTACTTCTTTGAGGAATCATTCACGAGATAACTGCATTTAACCATTTATTCACGACAGACTATTCCAAGTGAAGAGGGCATTTTCGGTTAATTCAACTTTAGAGAGGCATCATTCACGAGTATTTCAAAAAGTATGGTACATAATTAGGTATGTGATGGGGAATGATTAGGTAACTAAGAGAAAATCAAAGAAAGGATTAACAATGTTCATTTTCATTCACTCCTATAGATTTAGAAGGTATATGATTAATAATGAAGCAAGCATAATTTATTTATTCCAAAAACTGGATTTACACGATTAATGCAAAAGTAAAAAAGTGCTGCCATGAAAAGTTACGAATTTAGACTTACCAATTTATATTATATTTCCCCGTGACCACAGATATAACATGCGCAGCAAAGCACTGGGGCAACCAGTTATGGAGTGGAAATGTGAGTTTCTCTATAGAGTGATCATGTCTGACTCTAGTTCTGACTGCATCTTTACTCTGTTGTGTTCCTTTACTGATGTGACATAAGGTTATAAGCTATTCTAGCAAGTGTTGTAAATGTTCTGAATTATTGTCAACAATTTATAAGTATTATTATTATAATTATTATACTTACGTGTCGTCAAATAATTTAATATTTTTAAAATGATTTCGAATTTTCTAATTGTGATTATACATACATACAATGAACAAATCCTCATTTTGGACGCATATTCAGGTGTAACAGAATAGAAAATTATTTGATATTTATTATTAGACAATTTTACTACTAAAATTTCATTTCTTTCTTATTTCCCAGTGAACTGACACACACAAAATGTATAACATAACAACTATACAATAAATAATTGGACGAATTTTGTTTTGAAATTTTGTAACTAGAAGCTCAAATTTGTAAAAAAAAAAAAAAAATAAACTTACTGTTTCCAAAATAGGTTCTACTTCGGGCTGGTGTTGTGGCATTTCCTCAGGCTCTCCAATTCCAAGAATCATCCGCAAATCCGTTTGATACTTTAAGGAAAACAAATTCTATATCAATAATTATAATAATAAAATATAATAAGTTATTACTAGTAGGTCAAAGTTATACAGTATTACTTAGTTGGCTAAAATGATTTCGAATTTTCTAATTGTGATTATACATACATACAATGAACAAATCCTCATTTTGGACACATATTCAGGTATAACAGAATAGAAAATTATTTGATATTTATTATCAGACAATTTTGCTACTGAAATTTCATTTCTTCCTTATTTCCCAGTGAGCTCACACATACAAAATGTATAACATAACAAACAATAAATAATTGAAATAAAGAAAACGTATGTTTTTTAAAAAATATACGTTTTCTTTATTTTTCTCTGCAAAAATGTTAAATATCAATAAATAATTGAACTTACAAGGATTTTTGTTTTGAAATTTTTGAAACTAACTTGTAAAAAAAAAAAAAACTTACTGTTTCTAAAATAGGTTGTACTTCAGGCTGGTGTTGTGGCATTTCCTCAGGCTCTCCCATTCCAAGAATCATCCGCAACTCTCTTCGATACTTTACGGAAAACAAATTCTATATCAATAATTATAATAATAAAATATAATAAGTTAATACTAATAGGTCAAAGTTATACAGTATTACTTAGTTGGCGCAATCAAAAATATAAATATAACCTGATAGTCGAGATCATGTAGAATCTCGCATGTCGTTTTTACGATCACCAGAAGAAACATTTACGAAACAAATTTAAAATAATAAAATGTTTTTTTTTTTTTTTTTCTCTTCTTTAAGGCATTTCGACCACGAGGGTCATGGATGCCTGATGGATGCAGGTCTGTGGGGATCCTTGCGGGTTAATTTGGATAGGCGTAGATTAATAATAATAAAGAAGATATGTACGGAATAGAAAGGCTATGTGATGAAGATAATTTTGTTTTATAATTTAGATAAGAGATTTGTGAATTGTAAGAAATTAAATAGTTGGGTAATTTGGAAGCTATTATTAGATAGAATTTCGGAAATATCCACCGCAAGGTTGCAATTTTCATGCTGGGGACTATATGCCATGCATTCAGTCAGAATGTGTCTGACAGACAGTCCCACCCCGCAGCACTGACACAGAGGAGGGGGTTCCCGAGCCATCAGATATCCATGGGTCAGCCTCGTGTGCCCTATACGTAACCGAGTTAAAATTACTTCTTCTTTCCTTTTTTCTCGTATTGAAGTGTTCCAGACGCGAGTGGAGCTTTTAATGGTCCTTAGCTTATTATCTGTCACACCGAGCCACCGAATCTGCCATTTGATCCAAACTCTTTCCTTGATGTAGGCAACGAAGTCACTTACAGGGACTTCGGATGTAGGTAGTCCTTCTAGAATGGCGCGCCTGGCATTCTTGTCTGCTGACTCATTATCTGCAATGCCGCAATGACCTGGGATCCAGAGGAAGGTAAAATGTTTTAAATATATTTTTTTTGTTAACATTTTAACATCCCGCTTCCAAAAAAAACATATATTTCATATCTGATAGTAAGATGTTGTAGGTCGAGATTTCTCATTGAAATAAAAGACATCTTAGAAACGAAATATGTTGGCTTAAATGTACTCGTTAAAGACTCCTGCCCTAGATGAATAAAAATTTAGGGAAGGCAAAATTTAGGACTTCCATAGTAGAGTCGGGCTCATGTCTACCAGAGTGACGAAAGAGAGCTCTGGTAGGAGTAGGCGATATGACCCGGGCGTGAGTCATAATAACTAAATGTGATTAATTCAGCTGTTTTAATTTCAATAATAATATTGTAAATTCATCTGTATCATTAACCATGAAGCCTGTGTCTGTGTGTCTGTCTGTGGCATCGTGGCTCCAAGATGGCTGAACCGATTTCAAAACGGTTTTTTTTTCGAGATGGTTCTCAGCCATGTTTGGTGGAAATCGGGTATGCCATTTTCAAGATCTTCAGGTTTCATCAGAGCCTGTATAGGGATCTCGGATTCTATTACAGCTAGAGACTTGGAGTTTGAGCTCAAATGTTTATAAGGCCAAGCGCCTCCACCCGAAGTCCTTCAATCCCCTCCTTTTTTAAAGGTTAGGATTTTAAGGACGACATATACTGATTTTCAGCCAAATTGGCCAAATGGAAGGGGGGATTATGGGAAGCTTTAATACAAAAACTCTAATAACTGCCGATGTAATGAATTTATTGACACATTGTAATGTTAATATTACTGACTTTTTGGATGGCAGAATAAAAGGGAATGATATTGTAAATAAAGTAAGAGATACATTTATTAATGAATATAAATTAAAACCAATAAATAGTATCAAGCATACTTTATATAAACAGTTAGTTACAGAT